>CM065052.1:135714854-135964854 GCA_032883995.1 Coronaproctus castanopsis | reverse complement strand
ATTGCTTATTTATAATTTCTTTAAATATTTCGTGTTTTTTTTTTTTATGTCGATAGTCGTATCGTTACAATTTTATTTTATAAAAATTTACGCAAATTCAGTATTCGCTAGAAAATTTATTATTATTTATTTGATATCGGTGTGTGTTTTCGGAATGCGTTGATTTTTCTAATAAATATCGACTTTGTTTAATTAACCCGTGTAGAATATGTGTAGGTTGTTTATCGCGTTTATGATTTGTTTTAACACCATTGAGATAAATATTCATTGTCGACTTAATGCGACAAATTTCGCTTTTGCTTATGGATATGTTTTATTTTATTTTTAAAAATTTAATGAAACCAAAAAACCCGCAATGCTTACTGTAGTTTTGGAATATAGTCGTTTAAGTTATATATACTATGCACACATACGCACATTTGCAATCTATGTAATATTCGATAGATATGTATTTATATATATATATATATATATATGTAATAATAATGTATACATAATCCGGAATTTTTACTTTGTCCCTTTTAGCACATATTGCAAGATCATAATTATGGCGCGCCGCCACCGATAATTAAGTTGGAACCCGGAATTAACGGACCTAATTGTTTTAAAAGTCCTTCGTCTCCTTCGAAATGTAAGTTTTTGTGTATTTCTTAAAATAGCGTTAGTGTGTTTGTGAAAATATACTAAGATAAAACGAGCAATGACATTTTCACGGGTTTAATTTTTAATTTTTCTCGGCTCTTCTAGTCTGAAAAATTATCTTGTGGTGAAATAATTTTTTTACGAGTGTACAATTTTTTAACTAGTTATATCGTTTGTGTTAATTATCGCTAATTAACATTTCTTTTTTTATATTCTTATCGATTTCTTTTATATATATATATATATATATATGCGTTAATGTCGCATTTTCAAATAAATCAATCTATCGTTTGTATAATTTAATTTATCTGATAGGATATGATGATAATAATAACAAATCTGAATTTAGTGTCCATGAATTGCTGTTATAGTTTAGAATTCATTGTAATCTTGTCTAATTTGTAAATTTCGAAGTAGTTCTCACAAGTGTTAATTTTTTTTTTTTAATTGAAGCTAAACGCGTCGTATAATTTCCGTCGAGTTAGCGTAATAGGTTAAATAGGGTAAATAGTAAAATTTTATTTTCATTCGATACTTTCGTCACAAGTAACATATTAGATAGAAAAAATAATATAGCTGTGAATGAGTGATGATGCTAATGCGATGTTTTTATATATATACATAATGCAATAAAATTTATGAAATATATGTTCACGTGATTATCTTTTGTTCGGTACTCCTCTCAAAGAATTTCTTAATTAACAAAACGCGATAAACGAACCAGACAAATCGAAAACTATTTAAACCGGTTTACACGTTGTTTTTCTACAATTTGTTGCGTATTATTATTATTATTTTAATATTAGATTTATATTCGGCTGAAAGTTGAATTCGCGGTTTAAAAATAAAATTTTTCATTAAACGCCTTTAATGATTTAAAGCTACAAAACTACAAGAATATTGTTTATTTCGAAATGACAAATCTCTATATTTTTAGCATGTGCTTGATTAAGTGGAAAATTTAATTAAATTATTTATTTAGAGTGACGATTAAAATTAAAGTTTAATTAATAAACATGTGTAAGAATATCGGAAGTACGTTATTATTTTGTCGGATATTTTTTTTTGAATATTAGAACAATTTGTTTTTTTTTTTAATATTTCCATTTTATTAAGCGAAGACTTTATTCGTGTATATGCATAAGCTATATATGGCACATTTACGAATTATGGTTTATTAACAATGCTGTATATTTATCTTTCGTTTTTCTTTGTTCTATTTTAATTTTACAGCGATTGTATTAAGTCGGCCGACTGTTATAAATTCGTCTATCGGTGGGAATGTTGTACAGCATTATTCTTACCAACAACATCAACCCAGGATAAACGCCGGAACTCATTTTTCTAATAATTTTAATAATAATTCTACGAAATTACCAACTATAAAAACTAATAGTCCTTCTTCAACTAGCTATATTAAGTCTTCTCCGACAAACAGTCGTCAAATATCGACGGTTATTGTCAGTAACGTCAACAGCTGTTCGGTTATAACCTATTGTAGCGATAGTAATAATAAAGCTAACGATAAATGCGATAACAACTCTGATAAAAAAACTGTAATTACAAAGGCGAACTCTATCGTTAATAGCGGCGATAATAATATAACTGTTAGCGATAGTAATACCATTGTTACTACTATTAATAACGATAATAATTCCGTTCATACAACGTCTACTGTGTTGAGTGTAAAAGATTCAATTAGTAATTCACCTACCCTATTATCGGTAATTTGTTCAAACGTCGATACGTCCGCTATTAGTAATAGTGCTGCTACGAATAATAATAATAATAATAACGTCAGGGTTGGCGCTAGTACGAACTTACTCGTTACCAAAACAATCGCAGTTACCACCTGTAACTCAGTTTCTTCTATTTCTCGAATTAATAACGTAACGATTACCACTTCATTAGATACTCCTACAACTTCTACAACTCACATCGCAAATTTCACTACTAGCAGTACCAGTACTACTACTACTATTACGACCACCACCACTACTACTACCGCAATTACCACCGATTGTTCTAAAGTTACAGCTACTATCGCGACTGCAACCACGACGGTAAACAAGTCGTCGGCAGCAGCGCACAAGTCTGAAGAAAGTGATTTAAGTGAGGATGATAGAACACTGGATCCGCAAGGAGAAGAAACGGAAACAGCTCCAGAAGCTGAAGGCGCTGAAAACAGTGTCACTCGATGCATATGCGGATATCTACACGATGATGGCTATATGATCAGTTGTGACAAATGCCTAGCTTGGCAACATGTTGATTGTATGGGACTTACTCGGGCTTCCATTCCCGAGGAATATATGTGCGAAAAATGTCAGCCGCGTTATATCGATAAAGAACGCGCTATACGTATTCAAAAGGAGAAGCTGGCTAATAAATTGTGCGTCGGCATCGATTCCGATGCGAGTTATTCGTCCGAATCTTCTACCGGTATGTTGTATTACGCGTATAATCTTATTGTGTAATATAACATATATATACAGGGAGGGACAAAAGTCAGCTTGCAAATTTGCAAAAGTTGAAAAATGAAAAAAAAATCAAGTTTACGAAATTCAACTTTATTTAATTATATCACAAAAATGTTCACATTAAGTGCTCGAAGTGCTCATCGTTCATCTCAATACAAAATAACGCTTTTCGATGTATTTAATAATAATACATGGGGGGGGGATCGTGCGGTCTTCATTCATTAATGATGTTAAACTCAGCTATTATCCAGTGTTTGAGATTTTCGACGTTTCGTATCCGATGCCAAAAAACCCGGTCCTTCAACATGATCCAAATCGAAAAATCTAACATGGTTAGGTCTGGCGATCCGAAGCGATACGGCCATCTCTACCAGTCCAATCTAATCAGGGAAATGTTCATTCAGGTAATTGCGAACTTCTAAGCTGAAATGCGCAGGAGCGCCATGCTGCTGAAAAATTATGTCCCATCTTTCGAATCTCTCATCTTCATCCAAATGTAAAAGCAATAAATAGGAATTCGTATTGATCGATCTGTCGAAAAAATATGGGCTAATAACGCCTCGATAATTCTCACCAGCACAAACCGTTACTCCTGGAGAACTGACGCGTGCGCTATTTTCGAGATTGCAAGCTGACTTTTGTCCCTGCCTATTTATGTGTGTACTTTTATATTGTAATATTACGATTTTTCTATTAATGTTAATAATTTTATTATTATTATTATTATGTTCTTAATTTCCACGGCCAGATAGGCCACAATTAATTTAGGTATTATTTATTTATATAATAACTTGTGCAAGGTGGACCCAATGGTCCATCCTGCTTACTAATGTTAATAATAACGTAATTATTCTACCAGTTTCGTCGAGAATTTAAAAATATTATCAAATTTATACTAATCAGTGAAGTCTACTCTTCCATTTTTATTCAAGACTATGCATCATTGCGTAGAATTGAAATTTAATACACAACTAAACTTCTAACTATTCGAATACCGTTAATATTGTAAGTTTGCTTGCATTTTTGTTTTCGATTCAATATATAATTTATTGTCCGATTTCAATCGAAGTTGATTCGTGCCATTTAATAGCTAATTTAGTTACGTTGTGTTTAATCGGTGCAATTTTGTTTACAGATAATCATAAGAAAACCCGTCGAAAGGGCGGTAAGGGTAGGAAACCACAAAAGCGTAAATGTAAAAGCAGTTTATCTAAAGATGATAAAGATTCAAAGACGAAGAAGAGTCAGCTTCTGCCTCCGCCACCTCCACCCCCACTGCTTACTACACCGGTAGCAACGTCTAGAAAACCTAGACAGAATAGTGGCGCAAATATATCGTCATCTTCGTCGCCAACATCGCCCTCTTCGCAAATGGACGATGCAGAGAAAAAGAAGCAACTGTTGTTAGAACGGAAAAAAATGCTTCTCGAAAAAAAACAAGAAACTAAACAGCGCTCGATGAGAAAACAGGCTTTGTCGATGAAAAGAAATCAAGAGAACCCTCCGAAGGTGTGTAATAAATATTTATTATTGTTTAAATGTTATTCGAATTATAAGCTTAACTAGGATATTAAGAAGCTACCGTACACGATGTTAGCTAATTAAGAAAAAACTTCATCAAGATTTTAAGACATTTGCATACCGTGTAAATATTAGATTATTTTGTTTTTCCTTTTTCGAGTCTATTATTTTCGCAAATTATCGATATACATTTATTAGCCTACCATCGCGTATTACAGAATCTGGTTGTATTAGTTTTACACGATGTTTACAATAATTTGATATGTAATGAATGTATGTTTTTTACGTGGCTTTATTATTTTTTTTTTAAAATACTATCAATTTAAACTATTATTACTTACAGATATAAAGATTTTATGATCCCGGGTACTGAGATGACCAAAATCTTGTCAATGTGTTTCTGTAATTGCACATATGTCTACATTGTGCTTAATATATTATTTCTGCGGAATGAACAATTTTCCTAGTTCGGATAATTTTCTTACATTCCACGTTGCTATTTCCAGAGCTTTGTTACAGAAGAAATGACGTCAGAACACTCGATCACAAACGTTTAATAATGTATCGGATTACAAACCGATCAATCAAAGATTGATAAAGATAACTTTTAATGCTAGACCGAACAAACAATGGATATGGAAGAGGATTTGGACGGTATAATAGGAAAACGTGCACTTTACAACTTTACAAATGAATTAACGAAGACCAAAAATATGGTGTCATCTAATTTTCCAATTATCGTAACCAAATCGATCATATAGTAAAAGAATGAGAAGTTAACCAAGTCGATTATATACTAAAAGATGGAGAAATTCTGTCAAGAATTGTGTAAGTATACTAAGTGCAGAATGTAACCCTGATCATCGGTTATTAATAAAGTTGAACACAAACAATATTAATAAGATAGAGATATGAGCTCAAATTGTCTCTGAAATTTCTAAGAGACATCTGGCGAAAACAAAGTTGCCACAAATAATTGGATTTACAGACAAAATGTAGAATAATACTAAGAAATGAATTAGAAGTCAACATTTAGAAACATAAGAAAGAAGAAAAATCATTTTATAACCGATAGCACTTTAAATCCGGTGTAAGAAAAGCTAATGCTGAAAAAGATTCAACAAAATTCGAATCAAGTAAATAAAAAACTATCACGATTAAATAAATAAAGTACTCTTGTAGACGGGATAAAAATTCGCATATCTTAAACTATGTAGTAAAATTGAAGAATGTGCTAACCGTGATAAAACAAAAAGTATGCTTGTAGTAAAGTACCTAGCAAAGTAATTAAAAACGGGAACATAAAATATTGTTACTGAACTGAATTTTGTAAGTTTGGTGAAAGTATTGTAAGACATTTTATAAACAACCAGAACTGGAGTAAACTATTACTCAAGAGAAGGAATTCCTTAAAAACGGAAGTAATAAGAGCTATTATAAAATTAAAAAGTCATAAAGCTGCCGGAAAGGATCGAATTCCAACATTGGAGGAAGTATTTTAACACGCAATATTTGTAGATATGACAAACAGGAAAGTAGCCAGAATATTGATGTAAAGATTTGAAAAAAGGAATACACTACAAAACAATTACACTTTAATCGCATTCAAGTAAAGTACTACCAATCATAAATGAAAGACTTAAATCTTTTTTACTTCCACAAATTACGGAAGAGCAAGCCGGTTTATTTCTAAGAAAAGTACTAGTGATCATGTATTTAGTGTAAGACAGATCATCGAAAAAAAAAAAAGACTGTAATTCAAGCTGATGACATACTTATGTTTCATTAACTACGTAAAAAAGTTAAATTCGGTACAGTGAGTAATAAAACTGTGGATTGTATGAAAAAAGGAGTTCCATCTGATTTCTTTATTGAAATTACCGTTTAAAAAATTATGATAAATGAAACATAATCGAACGAATTTTCATTTAAAAAGAGTGTTCGACAAGGATTTATACTGTCGCCCTTATTGCTAAAAATATATATAAGCATTATATAATTGGAAAAGTGCTAGACAGACGGCGACGAATAAATGACTTTTTAAGAAAATAAGAATTATACGAAAAAAAGTAGATTGTCAACATTTCGAATATGTTATTGTTACATAAATCTACTGTCTTGATTAGTTATTTTTGTTTATTACGTCATTCACAACTGACGTCCAATTTATTACATGTTTATATTTGTTAATTAGTATTCCATGGTTCTAACAAGTTGAAAATCTGCATAGCATTTTAATGAAGCCATTAGTGAATTTTGTTACACGACAAGAGAAATAAACAATTGAAAATTTCTTGATGTTTGTTTTTAATGCGTTATTCAGCCTACTAAATTGTTTTATAGAATTTACATAATTTAAACACGTGTACTGTAGTGGAAATTCTATCATAATCTAAGTCGATTAAGAGTAAAATTTTATTGTCTGTACATGTATTGGTCGTAAAAATGTTGGTCTTAGGATTTGTCCTCAGTTGAATTTATGTGGACGTGCAAAAATGTTACGACTAAGATCTATAAAATCATATAGAGATCAAATAACTCACTTCTGTTTTCCTGTTGTGAATAGCGAACAATTTACTATTTGTCTTTCAACGTACATAACGAATTATGTTTGACTTATCTAAATTTGAAATGTTCGCGAAATAATTACGTGATAATAACAGTAGATTATAGTGTTTACGCCTAAAAATTCGTGTTAAATATATGTTTAGAAAATTTATTCCGTGTTTTTTTTTTTTTTTTAAAATAGATAAACGAAGAACTCGTGAAACCTTGCAATAAAAATAATTCTCTAGAAGAAGAAACTGTTAATATTAATTATGATAATATGTCCACCGATGTGCAACAATTAAGACAATGGATCGATAGCTACGAAGAAGCCGTTACTAATCACTACAGTCAAGAATTGCGAGCAAGGTTGGCTGCAGTTAAAATTAACGGTCTTCATTCGGAATCTAGACTGTTAACTACATTGACCGCTGTGTCTAAATGTAAAGTATCCTTATTAGCGACCGGATATAAAGTAAGCATATTTTTGTTTTAATTCGATTTAACTTATATTTAAATTATTGTAATGTGTACGTATATTTAAATTTTCGAATGTTTTATTCGTGTGATAATATTAAATATTTCTCGTGTTTAATTATTATTCCAATAGTGTTCGTTTCTTGATTTACTGGATATTCGGCGTACTGTTCGATGCGGTTTTTTTTTTAAATAATTTAACATAAGATTTGTGCGGATTATTCGTGTAATTTTAAAATTTTCAGATGTTAAAGTTACGAGGGGTTTTGGAATTAAAATTATCTCTCGGCCAGATTCGCTTCAATCGAAGTGATTATGTATGTTTGTATATTTTTCGACAAATCGAGTACTAGGTTAATATTTTTTTACTTCAATTAAGACAAAACCAGATCTTTTTTATATCACATTCAGCGGAAAACTGATTCCAATTTCCTCTAAAATAAAATACTTAATACAGCATCTGGATCAGAGATTAACTTCTAGCCGAGAGAAAAGAGTTCGATCTAAAATATCGAGACGTGAACTGACTAATAAACAAATATTCGTCACTTTCGATAGAAAGTAAAATCTTATTGTATAAAACTATCCTGGAACCTCTATATGGATATATGGAATAGAACTTTGGGGAACAGCCAGTAATTCAAATATAAAAATTATCCAACGCTTCTAATCAAATATTCTTCGATTTCGATTACTATGGTACGTACGAAATAGGGGTAATCTGCATAAGGATCCTGACATACCGACTATTAAAGAAACTGTTAGAATTTACAGCGGTAAATATATCAAGACAGCATCGTGTTAATTAGCTGCCGATCTTAAGGAAAACGCCACGCAGTTCAGACGACTAAATGGAATTATTAAAGCGGTCCTAAATTATTTAATTTTTTTTGTATAGTTCGAAACGAATAGCTGCCATTGTACTCAATGACAAACTTATTATCCACTCGAGGATAAATCGTAAGCAAAAAGCCAAAAAAAAAAAAACCGTTCGTCGATTACGCGTTAACAACGTTACATTATAATAGAAAAGTTATACATTTGCAAACAAATGTCGATTTGTATCTATTACTTATTCTTTGTAATAACTCCGTTGTAGATACTTTTGGCGTCCGATAATCTGTCAGTGAATCAGCCGATTATTGAACTGCGCGGTAAATATATGTGGACCGGAGCTTTATCTTTCAAACAAACTAATATTACTTTGAATTCGCCGCATGTCTTTTTCTATACGTTACCTAAAGAGGAAATAGAAATATGCGTCGATTGTAGAACTTACGGTAATGACGCGAGATTTGTTCGACGTTCCTGTAAACCTAACGCTGAGGTATTTTTATATATATAATGTTTCTTATTCGTGTAATCCGCTTCGGTTATAGACTAATTTTCACAGACTCCCATTACTTGGCGAAATGAATCTCATTTCTCGATATCGTGAAATAATTCTCCTACTACTTTTGTAACTTTAGTCCGTTATCTTAATATTTTGAAGCCGAGAAATTCCTCGTCCCTTTTCCTGTCTGTCATTATTGTCTGTAGAAGGAGATACGTTATGTTCGAAGACATTATTATTATTATTTAATTATGTCCGTTAGTATCGGATCCGTTTTCAATGTTTCCTCATCTTTCATTTCTTTGGATCTTGGTATCATTCAGATTCGACATCATTTTTCGGAAGATTAGACTCTGTTATTATTATTATTATTATTATTATTATTTTGGGATATATTTAACTTATATTTTTATGTGATAATTTCCGCGGTAAATTGTTTTCTTCGGCGTGTATTGCGATAATGATCGGATGGTAATTTTTATATGTCGATTTATGCCATAGCGACTTTTAAAAGTTTACGCTCATTATTTAATGATTGAAAACTGCGAAAGCGTATCCGTTGAAATGATTGTACACTATTCTTTTGCATAGATCTTCCAATTTACGAATGTACATTTTTTAATCCTCTTTGTAAAATTCGGAATAATTAGAAATAATTAATACGGCTGCGGACCTCGTTGCGTACCGTAGATTACTTCTAAGTAAGAATCTCGCTGTTTTCCTGTTTATTATTTAAATTAAACTGTAAGCAATTTTAAAGTTATATTTTCTTCTTCGCTGGTTATTCGAACAAGTTTTTTAAAATAATGCTCTTTACGATATAATTTTGAAAATCGTATAAATTTAATTTAAATTTCTTTAAATTTAAATGACCTTGAGACATTTTACTTGTTATAATGAGATATTAAAATGTTACTTTTTTTTTTTTTTTAAAATATGTATATACAGTTACGTCATTGCGTAGAAAAAACATCACTCCACTTATATTTAGTGGCCACGGTTCCTGTGATTAAGAAATCTGAAATACTGATCAGTCATTATAGCCCGGAAACAGCTAGTTCGTGCGCGTGTGGCTCGCCAGCAAACTGTCAAGCTCGTAAGATAAAGTATCCACCGTTAACCGCTGTCAGAAATAATAAAAGTTCTCCAACCAATCTCGATATCAAAGAAAATAGCCGTCGGCATTCGTCGCCAGTTAGATCTGATAGTCCGGTTACGCATGCTCGTACTAATCGAAAAGAGTGAGTGTTTACGGACTAGCAAATAAATAGTATATTAATAAGAACAAAAAATAATAGAACGGAACTGATTTAAATTTCTTTCATATGGACATATAAAATAATGTACCAGTAAAATTCATTATCAACTTAAATAAAAAAAAAGAAAAAAACGTATTCGCTGTCGTTATTTATCGTAGTTTACTGAATATTATTAATTTTATACGTTAATTTATGAAAACGTCCAAAAAGTTATAATTATTCCTTGTACATATTGGAAATGTAAATCTTTACGACTAATTTTTAGTATATTTTAGAGAAGTATAATTAATGATCCTAGAGATTTTAGTCATCTTTATTGATTCAGATTTTGTACTTACGCACTTTAATTGTCGCCGTATTAAACTTTTTTTTCTTTTTCGTCCGCCATTTCCATTACGACGGTCAGCGATCAACTTGGCTACAACCTCTTTCGACACAGCAATCTGGAATAGTTGAATAGATGTACAGCCAAACTAGCGTTATCCATGAATTTTTTTGACGGCCCATTGATCTCTTATCGGCAATTTTACCTTCTATAATGTTCCGCAATATTTTATACTTACGTGTCCTCGCAGAATGCGTCCTAAGTATCGCAACTTCCTTTCTTTGATACAGATTAATAATTCTGTAGATGTTTTTTATTCACTTTATTACTTTATTATTGACTTTTTGTATCCAATGAATTTTTAATATCCGTTTATATAGGTAAAAGCTTCGTGTGCTTTTCAAGTCTCGCATCCAGCGTCTAGATTTCGTAGCTACGTAGCAAAACTGAAAAAACATAAATAATTCTTCTAAATTTAGTTCTTTTCTAGCCAGCGCGGTTTTAATTTTTGTGACCTTTTGTCTTGCCTGCCCTATTCTCGATCGTTTTTTAATTTACGGTTATCCTCAAGGTTGGCGCCTAAAAATGTGATAGTTGAAACCTGCTCCAGTTCTGTATTGTTGAACCATATCGAGCATTTATTTTCTTGTTTTCGTTGAAAACACTATCACTTTTTGTTTTAAGTTTGTTTATCGAGAGTTCGAAAGCTTTGCTGCGGGTGCCAAGCTTATCTACAATTTTCTGTAATTCGTTCTGGCTATTTACTATAATAAAACTGTCGTTTGCATACCGTATGTTATTAATCGTACCGGTTCACTTTGATTTTACCGCCGTTTTCATCAAATGTTTCCTTAAAGATTAACTCCGTGTATATATTAAAGGGCGAAGGTGTATATCCTTTGCGAACTCCTATTTTAATATACAGTTGACTTATGATGCGTAAGTCATCTCTGTCGTCATATTTCAACTATTTTTTTTTTATTTATCGAAAGCTTCATGGTAATCAATTGCACATGCATATACATCTTTGTTCACGTCCCGGCAGCGCTTTAAAATGTACGAACCGCAAATAAGGCTTCTCGAGTACTCATTTAATTTTTGAATCCGAATTAATATTAAACTTTTATTAATTGATAATTTCACAAAATTTAACCGGTTTGTCGATGTATTATTTTCTTCAATAAAAAATAAAATAAAAAAACAAACTTGAAACAAATTAGTAGATTGTAAACGTTTAAAAAAAAACTTTTAACACCCTCCGTAGAAGTTGTCAGAATAATAAACTTTACCTGCTCACGTAAAGTATAAATGTTCGTTACGTATTTATTTGAGCTCGATCTGTTTTTGGATGTTAAATGGTAGGAGTTATTCGTGTCAAGTTCACTTTATACTTGTGAAAAACCTAAATACGATAAATTCAAACTTTATAATTTTAACAGTTCACTAAAATTACTAGATTTTTCATATCGATTGACATAACGTACATTTTTGGATTCCCGTCAGGAAACATATTTCGAGATATTTTAATTCTGTATTAGAATGAATTAGAAATTATTCTACTCGTTTTATATCGACTCGTCCTTTTTTTTTTCAGTATAAAAGACAAAAAAGATCAGAAACCGACAAAAGCCAAGTCGGCAGATAAAGCTGGTGGATCAAACGCTGTCGGTGTTAAGAATAGAAGAGGCGTCGCTAAAAGAAAAAAATCATCGTCCTCTGCATCCGGATCATCGTCTTCATCGTCATCATCTTCGTCCAGTAGTAGTAGTAGTAGTAGTAGTAGTAGTAGTAGTAGCAGCAGCAGTAGCAGTAGTAGTAGCAGTAGTAGTGACGATAGTTCTGCAAGTAGAGATTCATCTCCTTCATTACCTCCAAGGTTGCCAACTGCTTCTTATCCTAAACCTAGCAATAGTGCTACTCTCGTACGTTTGCAACATCCTCATGTTGAGGGAAATGTTGAACCATCATCGACATCTCGATCTTCCGTTACTCATCATCAACAACAACAACAACAACAATCGAAGCAAAATCAACCGTCGCAGATGAACATTCGTACTAGCGGCAACGGTAATAAACCTCAGTCGCAGGTTCAACCGCAGCAACAGCAAGTGCAACAACAAGTGCAACAACAAGTGACACAGCCGACCGAGTCACCAGTGAAGAAACAGAAACAAATCCGGCAACGTAGAGAGTCGCAGTCACAGTCATCGCAATTACAGCCCCAAAATAATCAGGCGACAGTTGATAATCATAAAATGGTAATAATTACGTACGAATAATTAGATGTTGTTAATCGAGGTAGATTGATTTATTTAGATATGTTGTTATATTTGTTTTCATTGTTTCACGTCATTTGACTTGTACATTTAATTAAAAATGTATTCGATTATCACGAGAAAAAAATAATATAGAATTGAAACATTGAACATTAGAATTCAAATTTCGGGGATAAAAAGATTAATGTAGCGGCGTATATTTTATGCGATCTTAGTTCACTATTTATAATTTACTTCTTTGTGATCTGTTTAATTAAATTGATTAAATCTCATGTAAAATATTTTCAGAGTAAAATTTAAAAAAAAAAAAAATTATTTTAAACTATCGTTAGTTGATCTAAATTGGAATTTACATTAAACGGTCTATGCGTTAAAACAGCAATAACAATAGAAATACATACACTACGATAAAATTGAATCGAAACAAATTTTAAATTATTAATTATTATTTCGACGATTATTTTTTTATTTGATGAAAATTTATTAACGAACGTTTTTCACCTATTATTAATGACGAGACTGACGAACGACAATTATTAATATTGCTGTTTGAAATGAGAAAAAAATGTTCTACTGTTCAAGTCGCTTTTAGAATTGATCGACTTTTCGAACTGAATAAAATATCGTTTAATTCTGAAATAAAAAAATAATTATTAATTTCGATTTTTTTTTCTCTCGTAAATTATCGTTTGATCTTCTATTTCTACACATCGTCTAATTAAGCTCTTAATTTTTATTCTGGACTCGTGTATTTTTTACAATTAAAAATAATTTACCATGATCGATACTATTATTATGCTTTAGCCAATAAGCGGGCGACATGGTCTGACCAGTATAACTTTCTTGCGCGAGTCAATCACTTCACAGCATACTTCCATTTCTTTGACTTGCTTTCTATCCGTAATTTGATTTAAGACCTTCCTTTTGGTTTATTACCGCTCTACCTTATAATGTCGAATTATAAGTAACCAATCGTACTATTTTTTCGATTTTTTATTGTCATTATCCTCAGTTCTTCTGACACTTTTTGAAATAATTGTTTATTTGCAATTTTTATCGCATCCAATTTATTTTCAAATATTTTACTCTAGCGCAATTTCTAAAGTTTGCAATTTTTTAGATTTATCTCTTCAGAATAATGCTGCAAGACTCGCAAATTCTCAACATAGCTCTATTTCTTCGATGTGTTTTCATGCATAATTTGATTTGAGGTCTTCCTTTTGGTTTGTTGTAATCAATTAAATTCGCGACGTGCTATTTCTTCAATTTTGTATTGTCATCATTTCCTTTGACTTTATTTGCAATTTTTCCGCGTTCAATTTATTTTTTTTTTTTTTTTTTTGTAACAGCAATTTCTAAACTCTGCGGTTTGGATTTATCTGTTCAAAATAGTTCAGCACTCGCAGCCATATTATAAAGTATCGCTTCGAATGTAAATTTTAACAGCTCGTGCTCGAGGAAAATCTTTTTATCATTAATCTATTCGTAATCTCTTTTACGATAACCTACGTTAATTTTGAAAGGAAATATCATTTTTAGATAATATGCGAAATTTGTGTAAACTTATTTTATTTTTAGAGTCGAGAAGACAGAAAAATAATGGCCATTATGAAGGTGTTCGAACAGATGGAAAAGAAAACGACAAAGTCTCGACCTAGTGTTCAGAAATCGCGCGGTAAGAAACAAAAATCGGACAACGATAACGTAGAAGAACGTAAAGATGAAACTACAGTCGCCGTCGCGAATAAAAGCAAAGAAGAAGATAATCCTCCAGTAAAAACGACTTCTAAGGAGGACACTGTTAAAGAAGAAACTTTGCCAAACTGTGTAAAGTCCGAATCGTCTAATGACGATGAAGACGTAACCGAGTCGTTAAAAATCGAGGACGATCATCGACGAACCTCATCGTCATCAGCCGATAATAATTTACGCGCATGCGCTGCGAACAGCGACGAAAACGAGCGTAACCGGAAATTCGATTCGCCGAATGACCGTTCTAAACAAGAAATTAAATTACAATTAGGACTTTCGAACCCGGTTAACGTCGATAAAATTGATCGCGATCGGAAATTCGATAAACATTCGAAAAAAATCGACCATACATCGGACGTATCGACAAATAATTTAAATTCGATCGACGATGAACGTTGTACAGTGGAAAACGACCTTCGAAAAGATCATCTCGTTCTTCGCGAATCGTCGAAAGAGCTGACGGAATCGAGCGACGAATTTAAAGAGTTAAAACGATCTGAACCGAATAATTCGATGAAGTGTAAATTTTCATCGGAAAATGCTCGTATAAACAATCCCGAAAGCGAGTCATTATCGTCCGATAATGATAATAATAACAATAGTAGTTGTAATAGTGGCAGTAGTAGTAACGTGAAGATCGAGTCGTCTATTATGGACGTGCCGCGCGTAAATTACGACAAGAATGCGGAAAATAAAGACGTTTTCCGGGACGATGCTAACAATTCGGAAAAAGTCGAAGAAAACGTGTCGACCTCCGTGAAATCGAACGAAGTAAACAAAGGGAAGGATAAAAAAATCGATGTTGAAACGAACGATTCGACTAGTAAGTTAGGCGGTAAATTAGAAAATTCGGAGTCTACTTCGAAGATCGACAATAACGAAATCTGTTCGCAGTATTCATCGGACGTAGTTAAACTTAAAAGATCGTGTACGACGAATAAAGGAAAACAGGTTGAATCGAACGATGCGACGAAAATTCGAAAAGCAAGCAAGAAAAACGATGACGACGAAGGTGGTGATGATTTAGGCGAAGAATCGTCCAATAATAATAATAATAATAATAATAAATCGAAAACATCTCAAAATTATAAGAAACAATCCGGTAAACGTGGTCGACCGTCCGAATCAAAAAATAAAACTACCGCGGCGGCGACGACGACTCCACGCAAAAAAACCATCGAACAAACGACGCCTCAAAAAGAAATCGCTACGTCGCAACATGTACGAAAAACACCGTCGAAAGAGAAAGACCCATCGGTTACCGTCGGTAATAAAGCGGATGAAACCGGAGACGATTCGTCCGACGAAGAATTTTTACCGACATTCAGAAATCGTAACGTATCGACAAAAAGACGAGGCGGTAATAACACTAGCGCCAGGGGTCGCGGTGCTAGAGGAGGTAGCGGTAAAAGAAATTCTCAACGAGTTAAAAAGTCTCCAGAGTCATTTGGCTCGCCGGAACAGACAACTAGAACTACAAGAGCATCGGCGAGAAATAAAAGGTTAGCGAAAATTCGGATCTCGTTATTCTTTTTTTATTATTTTATTTCCTTTTGTTTTTACGTGGACGCCTTTTTAACTCAATCTGATATTGTGGTAGATTGTTTATATTTTAATCAAAGATGCTAACATCTTTAGAAATGTTGCTGTGTGAGGCAATAATTGTAGATTATACAGACGGAGAAGGTAATACGGTGTAATATCTATGGGAACGTAAAGATATAGCTCAGAACGTAACGGCGACACAGCGGAGGATTAAAAAAAAAAGAACGACATAATCGGGATTGCAGATTGCCTAGGAATAGAGGGGACAAAAGAAATTTTCTCTAAGTTGTATGTGGAAAAGACACGATCAGATAACAAATGATGCCCAAATAGAAATTATACTGATGAGTATAATTCCTTTGTGATTAATCTTCTTGAAGATATAGAACCACTCTCAACTCCTATGCGGTGTATTCAGCATCTATAGTGGAAAAAGGCTATTATTAGTCAAACCTTCTCGTTTCTTTCCAGCTATTGCCGGGATTCCAGTGAATGAATGGGCAGATAAAGCAGCAAGGAGGTTGTCGAACACAAACGTCTAAGTTCCAGCTATTGATATACGTAATTATGTAAAATCAAGACTTTTCTCTTCGTGGCCAACAAAAGTGACAGTAGACCTACTCATTAAATAATCTTCGCCAAATCGAGAATTCTGTTTTACCTTAGAAGACGTCCTCCTCCAAATCGCAGAGATGACGTTATCCTCAGCAGACTGCGGCTGGGTCACATAAGACTCATTCATAAATAGAATTAGCGCTTTCCATGTCCCACATCCTCATTGACTGGCCTTTGTATTCCTCACTCAGATTGTCTCTCAACCTTCTCTCCTCATTTCCCTTTTCTCTTCAAAGATGAATACTCTCTCTCTAACTAACCTAATCATCTTACTCGTGTCTTCGTCTCTATTCCTTGATTTAACTTCCCCTCCATCGTGCCTCTAGCCTTAGTTGCTGCACACGGCACGTTAATTTAGACTAATAATAATAGAATCACGGAAGTTTAGGAAGAGATTAGTCGGAGGTAATCGACTAATGACCTCAGTGATCATAATGCTTATAATCTAGTTGTACAGACGCGTATTTTGCTAGTGAATCAACTAATTCATTATTGGAATACGTTTACGACCCGGTACCCACGAAAAGGACACACATATTTCCATACACGTTCGAAACTATTAAGCTTTAACGTAATTCGATTAATGTATCCGACACACAGCCTCTACTTTAATAATAAGGTAATTCCCACAAAGATCCGAGCTCTTTAAAATTGATATACATTAAGCGAATCCAATTCGTGTGTTTAGCTTATTTTTATTTTTTAACGAATTCACTCTTATTCGAAATTCTATGCGAGTTATATACACTTGAAAAAAATACTAACTCCATTATATTACAAAGTGCGTTGTCAGTTTTAATTTAATGTAAACTTTATTTTGAAAAATTTTGTTTCGTTATCTATTAGCTCTCCGGATGTTGTTATGTTGTTACTTGTTCACTCTCAATATTTCTTTTCTTTAATATGTTGTTAAGCGAGCTTCTTCATCTAATCAAATAGCAGCTAAGATTAAGTTTTCATCGGACCGCAAATGTGAATAGATACGAATTTTACTGAACGGATTTGAAATTGACGTGAATTTAATCGAACTGGTATGTAACGGTTATAGAAAAAAAGACGAAACATATAGTGAGAATCAACCTTTCGGTCTATATAAGTATAAATTCCTATAAAATAAGTATGATTTATTTAAACTAATTTTAATTTTCGTATTTATATTTTCCCATAGAATTCAGGAAGAAAATTTCGTTATTAATTATATTTACGCGAATAACGACAAACCGCTCAACGATGTTATACCTAGAGAGATCGATGAAAAAGCGATGATAGAAAAACTGAAAGAATTTTCCAGATACAACGAAGTATGTAATGAATAACTCGTATTTATCGTTAAATAGTTCGCGTGTGTTCGTCGGCTACGTAATAAATAAAATAAACGTTGAAAATAATATAACCTCGAGATATAATCGATCTCATCGAACCTAAAAATTATCATTATTAAATATTTTTTCTCTCAATTCACCGTTACTCCTTATTCTCGATCGATAATTATCGAAATAAAATTACGACCAGAATAAAAAATTAGAAATAAAAAATATCATAATCAGAATAAAGACGAGTAATTTAAAGTTTATAAATAAAATAACTTATTTAATTTATAATTATGCGTTATTAACTATAAAACGATGGGTGCGGTATGTGAAAATATTCATTCTTAAATTCTAAAATTATAATGTTCATGTATCGGAGAGTAGTTATTTTATGAATGAATAAAACGAAATAAAAACAAATTTAGTCACTATAACAATTTTTTCTATGTCATATTTATTGTATATGCTTGATAATGACATAATTGTCGAAAAGCTCTGCTTTAAT
The DNA here is from genome assembly GCA_032883995.1 of Coronaproctus castanopsis. Lineage (NCBI taxonomy): Eukaryota > Metazoa > Arthropoda > Insecta > Hemiptera > Monophlebidae > Coronaproctus > Coronaproctus castanopsis. The sequence goes on along the minus strand of CM065052.1, from coordinate 135,946,267 downwards.
AAAAAATTGTTATAATGATCTGAAATTTGTTTTTATTTTGTTTTACTAAAATTATAATATTAATAAGTTATATTCTGCGATACGTAATTGTTGAAGGAATGTATTCAATTTTAATAAAAGTATTTATTTAACAATATATTCGTATATTGCGTTAGATATTAATTTTTTCCAAGACGAAAACGTTTAATTTAATGAAAGTTACTATCAAATTTTTTTTAATACTTTTTTTCACTGTCCCAGGAAGTTGAAAACAACAAAAAATATATATATATAATTTTTATATTTATTTTTTTCTACCAAGGACGACTTTTGGTTACAAGATGATGAAGACGCTTCAAACAAAACAATCGCGAACGACGTTAATTCGGGAAATGCTAAAAAGCGCTGGTTACGACAAGCTATCAGCGAGGAACCGCAAATAGGTAAAAATACATTTTTAATAATATGTTCGCATTTATATGTATAATTATTGATGATTTGAGGCCATATTTCTTCAGTACGTCTCCATTAATTCTTTCCGTTCCTCCGGCGCAATATGGTGATGACCATTGGAAGCGAAGTTATCCAAGGATCGATCTTTAGTTATTTATGATTTAAGTATAAATTTTAACGCATTACCATCGAGGAAAGCTCTATATGGTTAGAGAAGATAGGGATAGAATTGTTACATTGAATGTTAATATGATGTACGAAGTGTAAAAAAAAAAAGGAATAATCAAATTATACTGCATTAAATGTACAATAATCGGAAAAATTCTTTTCGGATTGAAAATTTAATTAATGGGAAAGCGATCCAAACGAAAGGATCAAGTTTATGGGAAGGACATATTGGAATGAATGAAGCAACACTGAGGTGAAATTAACAAAAAAAAAAAAAAAAAAAAAGCAAACTGGTGGACAGCCATGCTGCACACTAACCGAATGGTTGAGGAGATTATGATGAGGTGTGATAATAAATATATCAACGGATTACTATCAGAAATAATCCGATCGTTTACGTGTTAGTTGTCAATTTGAAAAATGAAAATTAATAATTAAACGTAATTGTAAATGTAAAAACCCATCGATTAGGTTTCCCGTTGTCGCTAAATCAAACGTTTACCGATTTTTTATTTCTGAATACGATTTCAGATAGCGGACGTACTTCACCGAGCGGAGAATATAATGGACCGTTCAAAAAAAGACGCGTAGCCAGAGAATCGGTATCATCGGAAGCATCTTCTCCTACTACGACTGTTCCAAATAATAATCCGGTAAAATAATGATTTCCTTGCATATAATTAATCGTCTTAAATGCTGGCTCATTTTATAAGCAAAAATGGCATATGGCAACGATTAATATATGACAATTATGATTCTTATGTCGGCGTGTTTTCTTTTTAAAAATTATAATTAACACGTTTGCGAAGTTGATTAAAAATTCGTCCGTACAAATAATTATTTTCTTCTCCGATTGCGAATTCTGGGGCATATTACTTTTTTTTATTATTAATTTTAGTTTTACGTTAATTTTGCGATATATTATTTGTAGCATTTTTTTTTTATAAATTATTAGTACAAACTAGTCGTTTTTTAATATTATTATTGTCTTTTTATTATTATTATTATTATTTCAGATGGATAAAGCTTCGTCGATTATCGATACGAAGAGTGTAAATAAAGTACGTATCGTTTCCTTTAAGATGTAACAATGAATTATATCTGTACTTCGTCTTGGAAATCAAATTAGAATTGTAAAGAAAGAAACGAATTTTTAAATTGAATTATTAACATAAACAACGCTTACTTTTAGGCATCTTCTAACCGATCGATTCTCTTCACTAGTTCTATTTCTTCTACTTTTCATTTCGTCTGTGATCTGTTTTTAATTGTTTTTCGAAAACTTTATAATGCAGCGTGTTTTAATGTCATTACGCGATTAACGTGCAGAACAGAGATTATCCAGTGATACTCTCAGCCAAATAACATGATGTATTCGTCTACTAGCCTTATAATAAAGCTATGTTACCTTATTCCGTTTAAATCGTCGAACTTATAGAGAATTTTATCTAGTAACGCAATAGCGCTGTTTTTCGGGTGTATTTCAAGTCTGCGGGAATTTAGCATCGTCCGATATTACCTAATGAATTTTATATCGAGATCGTCGTGTATCGTCACGTTCATGATGTACCACGGTGCTTCAACAATCATTCGTAAAATTTTATTTTGGATCCACATCAATATATCGACATTCGTCTTTTTTGCACAGACATCCATAATGTTGATTTTAATATCTGCTTGTAAATGATGAACTTTTTTTATCTGTGGATAGCACAAATTTTCTATTTAGATAATTCATTTTTGCTAATTTTACATTTATTCCATTCTTCTTCGTTATTATGTTTTTTTCCACGTTAAACGCTGATCTAGGTAATTCCAAGGTATTTTGCTTCCGCTTTTTTTGATATTTTTATGCCATGTGATGTTATATTTTCTGACAGTTCGTGCTCTGTGTGTGTGTGTGTGAAGAGTACACGTGTCGATTTAGGCTTATTAGTCCTAATTTTCCAGACATTAATTCATGATGAAATTTCATCGATCGCTTTCTGTAGGTTATTACGAGCATTGATAGGACAAACATTTAGACACGAAATTGTTGCGTCGTCAGTGAAAGTTGTTTATAGCCCCTACGTTAGATGGTGTAGGAATATCAACTGTATAGATGATGTACAGTAGTGGCCTCAGGACACTACCTGGTATGTGATAAATGCTCGATATATCCATCTCCGTATTTAATTGGAAAATACCTTTCGCTTAGGTATGATTGCATTATTTCGAAAAATTCGTAAGGAAAGTATCGTTTGACTTTCCGTAATAAGTCACGATAGTACTTTTTCTCTTCAAAGGATATCTCAATAATATTTACTACACGATGCACTTGCTCAGTCGTGTTATGCTTTGTAAACCGAAATTCGTGGTCGGTTATCACCTGTTTCGAAGTGAAGATTGGCATTTGTTTCAGCGAGAGTTTTCCATAGAACTTTGATAAAGCAATGAAATGGACCGATTTGATGAAGGTTCCGTAAAAAAATCTCCAGAATCACGAAAGAATTAATAAAAGATCGTTACGTAATATTAATGGCCATATTTTTTTTTCAGCTTTCGTTCGTCGAATATCAACAAAGAAAAGGTAGCGTATTGTCGAATAATGTTACGGATAGTAATAATTGTTCGACGCTAGGAGTCGCCGATAATTCGAGCGTTAATATCGCGATAAATTCGACTATCGGAACTACGTCGACATCGACCGGGTATGTTGGTTCCAATACCATCGGATCGTCATCGTCCTCGTCCTTTAATTCATCCAGCGATTCCGAAGACGATGAAGAAGAAGTAAAAATGACGAATCCGACATTAGCCGTCGCTAGTGTCATTGGACACGTTAGTCAAGTTCTCGCTCGGTCTATTATGTTAGAAAATCGATTAGCCAGCTGTCCACAAGGTAAGTCTGGTGTTATTTCATTCGTAATGTAATAAGTAAATAATTTCGTCGGTTCCAGATTGTTCGCATGCTCAGTCTTTCTCTTTAATCGATACCACGCATATAAACGATAACCAGAGCTAATGCGGTTTTTATTGATCCGGTGTAGTATCGTTTCCTAATAAAAATAGACTCGTATTAATTAAAAAGGCATGGTTTAACTCGTTATTTTTTCTTTTCGTAGAACTAAAAAAAAAAAATGTATATGTGTATATATATATATGTATTTGTATATGCGTTTAGTCGGTAAAAATTTTGTCGAAGAAATAATTTTGTTTATTATAGGAAAAAATGAGCAGAAAGTATTTCTGAATCGTATCGATGACGAACATTACTCCATTCTATACATTTTCAATCCCAATTTTTTGAATCCGAATGGTCGTGTACTCGTCTGTTTTAATCTGATTATATTTGAAAACCTTTCTCGTCGATGCGTCGTCATTATTTTGATTCTAATGTTTTATTTTCAGTCAGTTCGTTTATTAAATTCTCGAAGTTTATATCTTGATGTTCTGGGCTCCGTTACGGTTTGTTTTATTCCGTCGTACTAATTCGTTGAACGTACATTTTTATTTATATTACTTGTATCGTTATTGTTGTTATTATTAGTGTACAATTTTGAATGTTCTAATAAAAATTTCGTTAATTTTTCTGATCTATATTTCTTTGTACCGAAATTTGTGCGATCATATTTATTCCTAGACGTAGTTAATTTTTCGTCTTCGTTTATATTTATTACGGCTCCCGTAATTTACTGCATTTTATATATATATATATATATATATATATATATATATATATATATATATATATATATATATATATATAATAATAATAATAAATATTTTTACATAATTTTCGAAATTTTCATTACTTTCACATACATACATGTTTTATTAAAAGCCTCACTCTTGGCTCGTAGCTAGTCATGTTTTTCCATTTTATCCTGTTGTCTACTATGTTTCTAACCTCTTTATATGTCATCTGCATTCTACTTTTTATTTGATCCATCCATGTTGTCCTAGGTCTTCCTCTTTTTCTTGTTCCAATTTTTCTCCAATTATGACTGTTATAAAGACGTTATGACGCAGTATGTGTCCTACAATCCTTTCTCGCCTTTGTTATGTTTCCACTAATTTTCTTTTTCCATTTGCCATTTCCAAAACCTCCGAATTCCTGTTTTCCCGCGTTCATGATATCTTGTTATGCAGCCCATTCTCACATTTCGAAGGCCTACAACGTTTGTTTTTTCTTGATTTTTCGTTAACACCTACGTTTCGGAACCATATAACTCCGTATGTATGATTTAAATAATGTTTTCCTGATTTTTATTCTAGTTACATTATTGATTAATTCTTTCTTTTCACGAACGCTTGTTTAGCTATTTCAATTCCTCTTTCTTACTTCCGCGTCACTTCTTGTTATTATGCTTCTCGTTCTACTTGGTCTGAAATTTTGTTACCTAGCATTATATGTATTTTCTTTTCAGCCACTAATTGCAATTAAAGTGTATCTGTTCCTTATTTATTTTTATATCTGTAATTTCTTCCTTCATTTTCTATATTGGTTTTTCTATTTCAAGTTAAAAAGACAATAATGGGCATCCTTGTCTTATTCTCTATATTTTCACTTTATCTTTTGAATTGTCGATTCTTATTTCCTCCGATTGTTTTTCGTATAACTCCCCTATGCAAATTTTTTTAGACTTTTTTTTTGGAATACCTTAATTTATTACATTTTTCCGTAGATCATAGTAATGTGCATTATGAAACGTATTTTTCCGTGTTATATTATTATTATTATTATATATGTATATAATTTTTGATCACTTCGTAACAAGATGAATAATCTAATATTCTACACACAAAAATGTGTCTTTCAACGAATTTACAATACCAGAATCGATGTCAAATAATTTTAATAATATTTATCACCCGAAAATTTCGGTATTATATTTAGTATTTGTGACGAACTTACTCCTTACGCGGAGTATACTTTTTTTTAGAAAAATAGTTTTCTTTCGACCCGGTGAACAAGATTCTGATTTTGTTGTAAAAACATTATCGAAAAACCATTTTTATTTATTAATTAAAATGTTTATTATATTTTGAATATTACATATTTGAAATATCGTTTAAAGTTTTTCGGATCCGAGTAAAGAAATTAGAGAGCTCTTAAAAGACGATTTACGAAATTGATTTATTTTTTAGAATTGTTAAAGTTTTTTGATTTACATCTAAATTTTTTTATAATGAGTACATTGTAAGATTTGCTTAAACTAGATGTAACTGGTTTTTTTCTTTGTTTTGTTTTTTGACGTATCTCCGTAAGCGATACCTGCTGGGTGCGGTCAACAACTCCCACCTATATATAATATCGCAATAACCATAACTTAGTAACACTTAGGTAATGAAGACATCATGTTTACTTGGAAGAATATCGAAGTTGATACGAATAAGTGTCACATTTCTAAAAGTGATTTACTCGTTCAAAAGTTTTGTACACGTATAATTTGAAATTATGTTTCTCTTTTACGCTTGCTTTTGACGGGAAAAAAAATGTATATATAATATATATAAATTAATCCTTGGACTGATTGGTATCATCCAAGTCCTCCATTTTTCTATTATGCTGTTAGCCTTTTCAGTTCAATGTAGCTCTTTATATTCGCTTCTTTCTTGATTCTGTCAGTCAGTGTCTGTCTTCCTTTCGGCGTGCGTATGTGTATTTTTCATTCTATAATATTTTTCAGGAATCATGTTTTAACACTCTATTCATTTCATTCTTGTTTTTCTAATCGTTTCCAATAGTGAATTTTCCTCTTGTACTCAGTTAAAAACTTCTTCACGTGGAATTTTATCAACCCACGAAATTTTTAAAATGCATCACCAGCATCACGTTTTAAAATACTTAATTTTCTGTAAATTATATATGCGACTCGACAAATACATTTTCGTAATCCTATAGACAGCGTGTTCTGCGTTATTATGTTTTTTATTTTAAACGCCTCTATTCTTCGCTTGGTCTCTTTGCTGCAATATGCATTTTATGTTATTATATGTCATAAATATTTGAAGAAATCGACTTGTCCTAGATTTTTTCCATTGCTTGATAAATTCTTCTGGTTTCTCGTTGATGCACATTACTTTTGTTTTTTCAATATTTATTTCCACTCCATATTTGCCTGCTATGCTGTTTAATTTCTGCGCCATTGTTAACAATCTTTTCTCGTTGTCTGCAGTTAATACTCTGTCGTCTGCGAATTTTATAATTTTTATACATCGTTCTCTTATTTTTACACCTTCCTGAATTTGTTCTGAATAAATATCGAATACCGATAACAGACATCCTTGACGCACTCCTTTGAACATTTCTTTAGATAATTTATTTCTTCATTTTACTTCCGCGGTTCTTGTATAACTTTTGTATTAATGCGATCAGTTTATCCGGCATGTTTACCATTTTAAATATTTTGAATAATTGGTTTCTACTCTATCGATATAATAACATACATTATATTCTACCGTTTAAGTCTGGTGTTCTTTCTCCGAGGATTTATTACCTTAATAATGATATTTTCTAAATGAAATCGATCTTTTGTTATAAATTTAATCTGTATATTTCATTTCAACTACCTGTACATCTCATGTTCTTTTATTACTTCTGACGTTAGTAGTAGTGTACAAATAGCTAATTTATTTCGTATTGTATTCTCGCTTGTTTCACCGCGCAGTCTTTGGTTATGCTAGTAACCACGATCATTGTAAATTTTGTAATCAATTTAACTTTTGCTCGTTTTGTAATTATTGTTTTTTTTTTTATTTTTTAGATCTTAACTAATTTTGTAGTAGCGCATCTTCCTCTCTTGATGTCTTCTCCATTACACATAATTAAAGATCCGAAATAATTATACTTATCTGTCATATCGTAATCACCAATTTTTCTTTCCTTTGATTTCTTCTCCATTACACATAATTAAAGATCGTAAATAATTATACTTATCTGTCATATCGTAATCACCAATTTTTCTTTCCTTTGATTGAATATTTTATGTATACACATACTATATCATCCGCATCATTATTGTATTAGTCATATCATACCTTCAGAAATGGATTGCCGGCTTCGGCATATTCTGCTTCGTGAAATTTGCTAACAAAATTAATCGCCATTTATTGACGTTTGCATATTATATTTCTATTCGTTTGTAAATACATTAAAAAAAAGTCATTTTGTTTGATCTTCACACTTCCTTATACATGAAACGTTTCAAATGTAAGTTAATCTTAATTATCGTGCATTTTATATTTATTATTATTATTATTATTATTATTACGTCTTAACTATGTTGTAAAGAAGCTGTAAAAACGAGAATTGCAAATTTGTCTGATCGGGTACTACTATCGTAGTATGTAGCATTTGTTTGGTGTTTGTTATAACACTGGTTATTTGTAATACACGGCGTATAAGAGCACGTAGCTATGTTAGTTTCATGCAATGCGTTTTTTTTTTTTGTTTTTTTTTTCTTCTAATAATTATTATAACATATATGCTTCCTCTTAACCCGTGTATGATAGATTTTTAATTAATATGTTCGTTTATATTAGTGAAATTAAAAGTTAATTGTTTGCATTATTATCTCTTTTTAAAGCAAAAACCGGGAATTCCAGAAAAACAATAACTCTTGAAACAGCCTCAGGTACATATTGTTTATTTATATATGTATGTATGTAACATTTTATTTGATTATGTATACAAATAATATAGTTAAATTTTTCCTCGTAGTCTGCGTTCTGATTGTCCTTTTACGATAAAAAGAAAAAACCGTTTCAATTATAAACTTGCGATCGAATTTTATCGAATGTGTTTTGCGTTATAACATTTTTCGATCCCGATCGTATTACTGTTATTATTGTTACATGTGTTCCATTATATGATCGTAAATTGTCGCATTCTTCATCATCTATTTTAGGACTATTTTTTTATTCGATCAAACGTGATATGATTTTTACTTTTTATACGTTTGTTGTAAAATGCTCGTTTTCTCATAAGAATATGTATTTTTAATACGGCGTCAATTCTAAGGTATTTTTTTATTATCGTACTGGTTATTTTCGCTTCGAACTAATTTTGATTTGTATAAGCCCTTTTTTTAGTTTTGATATTTGTCAATCTATGAAAAGTTAATTTTTATTTATATTCATTTAATGATTCGCGCTTTATTAATGCTCGGTTAAATTTGAAAATTTTTACACACATTTTCATTCGTCGAAGAGATTAAATAATTGTTTATAATATTTTAAGATTTTTATTATTATTTTTCGTGTTATGTAATAATTTTTTTTAATATTCAATTTATTAACGCTTACATCTAATTTTAATTTAAACGTCATTATTCGGCCAGTGAACTCCATTTGTTTTTTCTTACTTCTGCCAATTCATTTTTAGCCGTGTCTATCTATGATGGGTGGTACAATCGTCTTCGCTCGTGTGGAGAATATTCAACTCATTTCTTAAACTAGGTCGCGAATTCTATTTTTTTTTTTTTAATAGTCTGGTTGGCGTGACGACCGAAAGAACAGCAAACTAATATATTTAATTGCAACCGTTGCATCCCTCGCTCAAAAAAAAATATTGATGCGTTAATTTATACTTGTGTACTATAATCAAACATTCCACTTGTTTCTAAAGTTTCTAAAAATACGCGTCTTGTACATATCGACCAATCATTTTAACCGGCTAGTAAATTAATATATTATTATTATTATTTCGACGGCCCGATTAAAAGTAGAATGTTTATGATGATACGTTAATTATTAATTAAACTTATTGAAAGACGAATTTATGTATTAGGATGTAACATTATTTTTCATAATTATATCGGGTGTCGGGCTGCCTGCAGTTACGGTATTTTATTCGAAGCAATCTATTTACTTGTTTCATAATGCGTAAATTTGGTTGGTTCGTAGTGTACACGCTAAAAAGTTGCACTCACAGGTGATGACGTATTATTTTTATTATTTCGTTAAATCGTTTAGTTTTATTTGTATATAGATATAAAAAATATGTATGTCGTTTTGTGTGTTTAGGAATGGCGTCAATATAAAATTCTCATATTATTCGTTCAAGATACATTTACTATATTTCTATAAAATAGAAGATTATAAACCTTTTGTTACTTAATGGAAGATAGTTTCTTCGATATTATGAATTGGTGATAATAAAAACTATAATAAGTAGAATTTGACGAAATGATATTTCGAATATTTCGTTAGTTGCTTTTGATTTTGATTCACAACACGCTTGATTATATTCGGTACTTTGGACATTTTATTTTGCTAATCGTAAGCTCGTCTGAATAAGTTCTTAAGATATGCCGACGATGTAGATGACCACGTCGGTGGATAGTTTTGAGGACGCGGTAGTTAAATTACCGACTGTAAGTAGCACATTTCAAAATCGTGCTGAAACTTGCCCAAGTGTTAATGAATTTGAATTTGCCGATCGTTTAATATCGAATGACGTGAAATTAAAAGAGACAATAAACGTAAGCCGAGCAGCGGTGTTTAAGTTAACTAACGTATAGAACGGTTCGTACGTATTGAGTATAAAAATTCGAATTTTGAATGCATAGATTTTCTTCATATTTGAGTACGGTTGCAAATTACTAATTACAAAAGAGAGAAGAAAAAATAATTCGAGCTTTCGAATTATGATGTTGGCGAATGCTTTTGAGAATAGTCTGAATGAATACAATTGCTGAGATCGAGAAATACTACGGTGGATAGGTGAGAAATCCAATTTGGTATGGACGGTTCGGTTGAGCTACGATATTTCGGACATATTATTAAGACATATCAATGCTCAATCCGAGAAACTGACATTAGAATCTATATCAACTGGCAGAAAATTGTAAACTTTAAAAACAATGGGGAAGTGAGTATTACGCGAAACAAACGAGTAATTTGTCAATTTATAGGTAATTATCATTGACCAGAGGTTAGTGGAGGAAAATTATTCGTAAAGTAATTCGCTAATCGTGATCGTAGGATTCAACGAAGACATTATCACATATTTGATCTAAACCTGTATCAGCCTCATCATAATATCCTGTTCTAATTGTTTCGATCTTAATATCATCATAACGGAGAGACTACCGATATTTTTTTTCTTATCAACTTATCATTACACAATGCCTGCTTTGTCTGTTCGTTATCCGTTCTTCAGGCGATACGTAACCAACGCATTTCTATTTTAATTTTGAACATCTACATCGTAATAGTCCAATTCGTGTCGCTCTTAATCTAGAATGTTTTATCGTCGATAAAGAACTTAAAATTTTCATTTTTTTTTTTTTAACTAATTCAGTATGTAAGTTATAAATTATTCGTCGCGTCTTTGTTATTTACTATTTTATTATTAATTTTCGTTATATAAACAATAAAAAACAATTTGATAATTATACATCGTACACAGGTAAGATCAGCGTTACCGATCAGAAAAGAGATAAAACTTCAACTGCGGCGACTACGACTTCGTTATCAGCGGCAACAAATTTAGACGTAACATCGGTGCCGGCGACAACGACGACGACTGCGGAACGTTCGAAATCGCCGGCTACAACAGCGGCATCGTGTTCGCAGCAGCAACAACCGCAACAGAGAGAAAATTTGACGGAAAGATTAAGACGTGAATTCGGCTTGCAGCTGATAGACGACGAAGAATGTACAACGTCGGACACAACGACGATGCCGACGCCCAGCGAAAGTGGAGTTAACAATCAAGCTGGTAATGATATTAGTGTGGATTTACATGAAAAGTTATCCCCTATTAAAATATGTACGTTAATGAAATTCTATTTAGTTTTTCATCGGTTCTTCTTCCGCATGGATTTACATCAAGCGTTCTATCCCATTTTCTCCACCATTATCTGGTCGTGTTCGTCTATTCGGCTGCTTAAGGTGTATTTTGTAATTTGTTAATATGTCTGTTATTTTTTCTATTGTATATTATTGTGTACGTTATTTGGGATTCAGTTTTTCTGGTTCCGTTAGTTACTAATTGTATAACTTGGGATTATATTAGATAATTTTTTATAATGTGGAATGTAGTGATTTTTTATATTAGACACATATATATATATATTATATATATATATATATATATATGTGTGTGTGTGTAATTTGTATGTCTATTTCTATTACATTTATAAACTCATTAAACGTTAACAAAACGCAAAAAAAAAACACGGTGATTATTGGTACAACTTCTTAATTTTCAACTAGATATAGATTGTCAGAAACTTCAACAAGTACAAAAAATTAAAGTCGCTTAAATAGTAATGGAAAACTTATATTATGATACAGGAATTAATTCAGAATTATACTAGTCAAGCTTGTGTTGTGAATATATATATATATAATAATAACCTTTATTTAGTATAACTAAATTAACAATTTATAAATGTCTGTTCAGCTAAAATCAATTTTTAAAATTAATTTCGAATGTAGTCATACTAGGCTCTTTCGAGCGAAAGTCTCTCCCAATTTTTTCCAGTTGCGTTTGTTGTGTGCCAACCTATTTTTTTGAAGTCGTCATCCCAACGTGTAAACGGTCGCGACTTTTTTCTCTTGCGGATATATATTGCGTTAAAACTTACATCAATAGGCACTGTAGTGCGCTAAAACGTGAACCCTGAGAAAAAGTAATAACCTTATAAGCCTTCAAAGTGTTGTGTCGATGGAAATTACAAAGAATAAGCTGGACTGAAAAATCTTCGTGAAATGAACATCGGTATATTTAAGAAACAAGCGACGACGATTAACGTAGATGAAACATGCATTCGAGCACAGTGATGTTCGCGATGTAATAGAAAGACAAGTTCGATAAAACAGAACATAGTGTAGTCGTAACAAATTCTTTTGGGACACTTTATCGAAGGACAACATATGTATAGACTGGAAAGTGAAAAAGGTATGGGGAAAATAATACGACATTGAACCAATTCTAGAACTCCAAATTTATGATAATGATTATATATATATATGTGTGTGTTATCCGTGCATATATGTAATATATATTTAGTAGGCGGGTTTTTTTCGTATCAGTTGAACTAAGAAAACTCCTTCCCTTTTTTTTTAGTTATTTTTTTACCATCCATTTTAAAAGTTTACGAATCTTTCTTTACACGAAAGTACGTGTTTTGTACCAAGGTGTTGCTAGGTAAAGTGTTTGAGGATGAAACGATCGCTACAAACTCTGGTTTAAAAAATTAGGAGTGAATTCGAATCACCACTGGTCACGCATAAGTTCGCGTACAATGGTTCGTACACCAAAAAAGTACGTTAGAATGAAACAAGTATCGTTATTGCATGAAAATCGACTACAAACTTCCGATAATAATAAATTTTATTTAATGTCATTTTGCGGTTTTTGAAAACTTCTGTCTCGTTATCGTATGAAATTATTTAACGTTTTCAATCACATATTATTAATTTGTTATACAAATATTGTGAATATTTGTTCAATAAATACATTTACAGTATTTAATATTAGTTTATTTATTAATACTAAACATAATTATGATATTATCTACTTGGAAAAGAACACTTTAAAAATAACAACAACCAACCAACCCCCGCATCGCACAGATCAAAAACGTTTGACATGACACAGACTCCATTATATCATATCATGAAATATATATATTGGCAGTACATTTATAAATATGAATAATATTCTTTATTTATACTCTAAATATTAAATAACATTATAAAAATGATTTCCCTATACTCCCCAAAATCATTATTCATCATAAATTCCCATCTCTGATCTCATTTGTCTGTATTTTGTCATATCCAATGCTTTGGTTAGTATATCTGCCTTTTGCTTCTCGGTTGGTATGTACTTTAGTTGAATTCTTTTTTGTTCCACCAACTCATTTATATATTTATATTTGATATCCAAGTGCTTGGTTCGATTATAATTTGTTGTGTTATTAGTTATTTTGATGCAAGCTTGATTAATTCCTAAATCAGCTAATATACCGGACAGCCATAAAGTTTCTCGTGCTTCTTCGCTTACAGCTATGTATTCAGATTCAGCAGTAGATAACGTAACCAAATTTTGCTTTTTCATTTTCCAATAAACAGTATTTCCAAACACATTTATTAGTATTCCTGATGTAGATTTCCGATCTTTATTATCTCCCCATGAAGCATCAACATAAATTTCAATTGGATCATTACTACTATTCTGTTTATAGTTTAGTTTCAGATATTTAGTTCCTTTTAGGTATTTTAGTACTCTCTGTAGGGCTGGTACTTCTCAGATGTGACACTTTGTTGACATCGACGTAACACGTTTATAGCATAGCTAATGTCTGGTCTGCTGTTTTGCATTATGTGTGACAATGCTCCTAATAATCTTTGGTACTCTTTCTGTTTCGTTGCATCAGTATTCTGACTCTGTCATCATTAGTTAATTTTAAATCTTTCTCTATTGGAGTATGTTTTACTTTTGCATCTACTAGATTAAACTATTTTATATACTTATCAATTAATTCTTCTTGATCCAGCACTAATTTACCATTTTCTTGTTTAATGTTAATTCCTAAGAATTTATTTACAGAACCAAGATCTTTAACTGTAATATCATTCTTTATTTTAGTTATCAGTTCTTCAATATCTGTGTTATTTTCTCCAATGATTAATAGATCATCTAAATAAACTAATATAAATAATTTTTTATTCTTGTGTTTATATAAACATACTTCATACTTTGACCTAGTAAATTCGAGATTTATTAAACTTTGATTTAGCTTATTATATCAATTTTGGAGAGTCTGTTTTAATCCATACAATGCTTTATTTAATTTTAATACATTATTCCCAAGATCAATTCCACATGGTGGCTTTAAATAAGCTTCTTATTTTAATTTACCGTTTAAGAATGCCGTTTCAATATCAATATGTCTCATCTGGTAATTAAAATAATTAGCAACAGATAATAAAGTTCGTACGGAAACTGTACTTGCAACTGGTGCATATGTATCATCATTATTTCTTATTTGATATCCACATGTAACCAACCTTGCTTTTGGTAATTTTCCTTCAGCAGTAATTTTATAATTGAATATCCATTTTGAATCAATCAATTTTTGATTCTCGTGTTTTACAACTTCCCAAACATTATACTTCTTCATATGATTGAGTTTCTTATCAATGTCTAATTTCCATGACATCTTTTCTTGTTCACTTAATTTTTCTGTATCACTATAACTTTTGGTACTGTATCTACATATAGTATATAGTCTTTCAAATATCAGATTTTCTCAAAGTATCTGTATATGTGTTTTTCGTTGTTTACTTCCTCCCCTTATATCTTCAACTTCATCAACCTCATTTGTTGGTAAGTAAGGTTGTACATCATTACTATCTGGTAATATATAATTTTGAACTTTACAATTTTTGAGTGGAAATATATATTCATTAAAAACAACATCCTTTGATTCTAATATATTACTTGTTTCAAGTGATAAAAATTTATATCCACCTTTTATATAACCTAAAAATATACATTTCTTTGTTTTAGGTAATAATTTTGATTTTATTATATGTTTCTGCACGTACGATAGACATCCAAAGTTTCTTATTCGATCAAATTTCTGTCTTCTGCTCCATACCATAATGTTGCAGGAATATCTAATTTCTGTAAACTCCTTGTTGGTAAACGATTTATTAAATATACTGCAGTGAGCAGTACATCTGCATAGTATCTTTCATTTATCCCTGATTGATTAATCAAGCATCTTGTTTTTTCTAATATTGTTCGATTCATCCTTTCAGCCTTTCCATTGCTTTCCGGACTGTAGGGTAAAGTATATTCAATTTCAATACCATATTAATCACATAATTTATTTATTTCATGATTTACATACTCTTTATCATTATCACATCTTAACCGTTTTATATTCTTATCAAACTTATTCTGTACCGTAGCTATATATATTTCCGAAAATAACATTCAACTTCACTTTTTGTGTTTAACAGATAAACAATTGTAAAATGTGTAAAATCATCTATGAATGTTAACATATATTTAAATGTTATTATATCTGAGTCAAATTTACTTTTTACTTCAAATCAGTATGAACAAGTTGTTAAGGTGATTTACTCTGAATTTCTTGTTCTACTTTACACATTTTAGATGATACACATATTTCACATAATTCACAATTTTCATTTACAGTGGTCAAATTTATATACCCCAATTTTTTTAACAATTCTAAATTTGTATCACTTGTATGGCCTAGTTTTTTATGTCACAATTTTGAGTCGTTCATTTTAACAGTTAACAATTGACTAGTACTACTTGTTTTATAAAATTCAATGAAGTACAGCTCATTGTTTTCATAGCCAGTTAATATTTCCATATTACGATTACATATTTTTATTGTTCCATTATTAATGGTAACGTTTTTGTTATGTTGGTCTATTTTTTATAATGACAATATATTACACCTGACAGCTTTACAGTATAATACGTTATTTAATGTAAATACTTCTGAACCCTTTCTTAATGTTTTGTTTCCTTGTACGTTACACATTATATTATCGTTTACATTAGCTGTTTGTAATTCTGTAGTGTACTCAGTAAATTCAGTAAACAGATTTCTATCATTCACTATATGTTGTGTAGCACCTGAATCAGCGATAAATTTTATTATTTTTAAATCCCGGTTTTTATTTTGATCATCAATAGTGTTTTTAACTAAAAAAAGAATGCGGTTCATGTTCATTCGGTGTCTTATTATTAAAAACTTTCTCGTTGTTTTTAATTTTTTTTAAATTTACAATCTTTCAATGTCCCAATTTACTGCAATTGTAACATTTAATATTTGCTTCGCATTCATTAATACTATGATTACGCCTGCCACACTTTTTACACTGTTTAACTGCCAAAAATACATGATCTCGGTTCATATCAGCATTATTATTAATGGAAAATTTTGTATCTTCTAACAATAGTTTTTGTTTAATTCTATCGTAATCACTACATGTTTGAATGAGTAATTGCGAAACAATGTTCAATCGTTTAGATACCCCATTTATTAACATTGCAATTTTCTCATTCGGTTCCATTTGTGTACCGTAGTTTAATAAATTTTTTACATTTCTTTCAAAACGACTTAGGTAATCTTCGAATTTCTCATTGTCTTTACATTTATCCCCTATAATTATGCTACGTACATGTAATTGTAATCCAAAGTCCTGTTTCTTATCGAATTTAGCACAAAGTAGATGATACATTTTCGTAGGCTTCGTCTATAACACATTCGAATAAATCATCGGTAACATGCATTATTATAATGTTCTTACCTGCTCCTGTTACTTTACTTTTTGTAATATCATAATACTTCGGATCACCCCTTAACAAACTCCAAATTCTCATTTTCCAAATTTTGAAATTATTTCCATCAGCTCCAAGTTTCTGAATACCGAAAGCCATTTTTGTAATTTTTCACGGCGAACTTACTTCTATGCGTGCTTTACAAAAAATAACTTTAAAATACGCAATGAAAACTGTCTTGGCCCATAACCTATTGTGAATATTTGTTCAATAAATACATTTACAGTATTTAATATTAGTTTATTTATTAATACTAAACATAATGATGATATTATCTACTTGGAAAAGAACACTTTAAAAATAACAACCAACCGCACCCCCGCATCGCACAGATCAAAAACGTTTGACATGACACAGACTCCATTATATCATATCATAAAATATATATATTGACAGTACATTTATAATTATTTATACTCTAAATATTAAATAACATTATAATAATGATTTCCCTACAACGAACTTGAACAAATTTTTTGTATAACTGAGGAGGTGAAAATTTAAAATAAAAATTTGTGTATAATACTGCTATGTAGATCTAGATAATTTTTAATGTATCGTATAAATCTTATCATAATTGAAAAATTTCTATATTAATTAATTACTCTTTATTACGAAAATGGATATTTTTTTTAGCCTTCGTACCATATCTACTATGCCCGAAATGGTTAAACCGCTAAGACATAGAGGTAAAAAAAAACTAACTAAATATTGTTTAAAATAATAACGGTAAATGGCCGATGATAAATTTATCGATAAAATTTTAAATAATCATAAAAACGCTCGCTATTTTAAAAATTAAGATTTATTTTTATGGTTATTTGTGTGTTACTTTCGGTTTATGACTCGCCTTTTTGGGCTTCCTATTACTACTACTAACAATTAATTATTACTGCTATTTTTTTTATTTTTTTTTCAAATATTTCAATGTTAAAATATTCGTCTTATTTTAATCGTGTATGGTAAGTCGACTATGTTGTAGTTATGCAGTAGAAGTGGAGCCCTCCCACACATCTAAACTGAACTCAAAGGTGGGTAGATTTCTCTCCTATAATTAATGCGTAATTTCTCCATCGTTGTAAATCCAAAAAATGAAGCAATCAACTCTATTACTTATTTACTGTACAGTACAATAAAAATATGCGTCTACACTTTATATATATATATATATATATATATATATATATATATATATATATATATATATATATATATATATATATATATATATATATATACATATCCAATTAGGATTAGAAAATGTTCACGGCTCAAAGACGGCATGTATAACGTACCACTTTATTTCGTTTTCATAGATTATATCAAAGCATTCAATTGCGTTAAATGGGTGAAGTTGTGGAAGTGCCTAGACCGTCTTGGGGCCCTGAACATTTTCTAATTCTGATTGGAAATTTTTACAAGAACCGTGAAACAGTAAACGTTGAAAACAGCATATTATCAAAATCGTTTAATATAAAACGTGGAGTAATATAGTGAAGTAGTTATTATGTGGAAAGCTCTCGCTAAGTGTGATGATTTTTCTGTCGGTGGAAAAATAATTTTCAGTTTAAAGTTAACTTTAATAGATCGTCCATTACTACTTAAATTACATACCGTGAGTAGCATCTTTGTACTACAAATAAACGGAAAAAAATTGATTATTGATGAGTATTGAAGTTTGTTTTAAATGTCAACGGATTAGAAGTAATGAATAATTGCATCTATTTGTGTTTTGTAATATCCGGAGTCGGCTATTGTAAAAATTATATTGAAAGAAAAATTAACATTTACCGAACTAAAATATGGAAAAATCGTAAAGTATCGATGGTCACCAAGATCTGAAGTCGTTGATTGTTTCCATTTTTACATATTGTTGCGAATCATCGAATCACAAAAGAAAAAGGAAGCATTCGTTTTATGTGTAGACCAAAAAAATTACTAATAAGATAGTGCTGCAGAGGATAGGAGAGAAATGTAGTCTGATATCAATAATACGACTGGGGATTTTGCGCTATTTTGTCATATTACCAGAATAAATAATTTGCATCTAGAAAATCCGAAGTCGAACTTCCCGACAAAAGGTAGGGGGAGATTACACAGAAATGGCCAGATGTAATGCGATCAAAAATAATGACACCAATAGCATGTAGCAGATTGGCAATAGACAAATTCCAGCGGAGGAAAATGATTATTAATATGATTCACTTATCTCGACGTCATATTGGACTTAACGATGATTCTCTTATATTCATTATTCTAGTCCGAGCATCGTGAAATTACGAATTCCAAGTCCTTTCAACCTTGTCCGCCATACATCCCTATTTTCGGCGAATCTTATAGCTGGCTGGAGCGATGTGCCGCAATTAATCTGTATATCTGATTTATGTACTTCCGCGCATTCTTTTGCCTTCTACCATCCCTTCAAGAATTAATTTTTCCATTCCGTTCCGACGTATCACGTGTCCAAAATATCTCGCTGTGCGTTGCATTACTATATTTCGCAGGCGTATATCTGATCCTATATCGTTCAACACAGATTGTTCGTTTTTCTGTCCAAGAGATTCGCAACATTCGCCGCATATCAGCTGCTTTTAAGGTCCAGCATTCCGCACCATATAGAAAAACGGAGAAGACTAGAGTATTCATTAGTAGGAGTACTTTCGTACTCTGAGATGTCACGACTTTTCCATATCTTTTATAGTTGGCCCAGTGCCAATTTAGCTGCTGATATGAGGTTTTTAATTTCAACCGTAGATCCACCGTGTTTAATAATTAAAGATTCCAAATATATAAATTTATCAACCACTTGTATCGTACCCAGTTTTTGTATGTGAAGCCTACCGCAGTTATTCTTGTCGATAATCATTATCTTAGTCTTTTCTCGGTTTATTATTAATCCAGCTTGTTTACTTACGTTTTCAAGCTTATGTAAAATGGTGAAAATTTTTTGTTTTGATGAGGCGATTATTGTTATATCATCAGCATTTCCACCAGTAGCCGCTCTTGGTTCGCGACTGTTTATTGGTTATTCGTAGCTAACCAGCATAATATCTGAAAGAAAGAATGAAGCATGGATTGTATCTAAAGAG
This sequence comes from Coronaproctus castanopsis, assembly GCA_032883995.1. NCBI lineage: Eukaryota > Metazoa > Arthropoda > Insecta > Hemiptera > Monophlebidae > Coronaproctus > Coronaproctus castanopsis. The sequence goes on along the minus strand of CM065052.1, from coordinate 135,926,248 downwards.
CACCTTCCTCCCGGAGCTGAACTTAACAATGATTGGTTGGACAGGAGACAATATGAAGAAGTGGAGAAACAGCTCTTCCTGTATATGTTGCGAATCTGTCCAATATCTTATTATTTGCCGTAGTGGCCCACATAGATAGATGCAGTTTCAATGACCTACCTACAACATGGAAACAGCGTCGCGTTTGCAGAATACTAGGCAAACGTGTAACGCATAAAGATTCTTTTTCTGACACGAAGAAGAAGATGCCAGGTAGGACTATTTAAAATGGATTGCAACGATCAAATAAAAATAAAAGGTGATCCATTAATTAGATATGAGAATAGGTATATGTGTGCGTATGTCGTAGTATAATATCGAGTATAACTTTGTAGATATAATTTAATTAATTTTATTTTAATTATGGGTTCAACATTGTCCGAAGTAAGACGATGCAAGATTATAAGTTTTGGCAAGTTATAGTAAAATTTTACAATGTTATTGAAATTAATAACTGTAATTATCGTAGTTCAAAGTAAGATTTATTCGACATTTTTTTTTTTTACTAATTCACGTCAGCTTTTTATTTCTTTTGTTATACGATTGAAAAGAATTTATGAAATCGGAAGAAATCTTACAAGTTATTTTATTCGGATCAATTTCGTCCGTGTCACATTTTATATTGCGGAAAAATCTCGCGCGGAAGACAGTTCGGAATAAGTTTATAATATTACTTCGATGTCTTTTCCCTGATGTTGCTTTATCGATTGATCAATTTTCAATTTCGTATAATTTTATTTTACGTTTGAACTAAGTAAATAAGACATGTATTGTTATTTCTAAGTTTAATAAACCGTACTCATTCAACTTTTTAAAAATATCTCGGTTATGTTGCGAAAGTTTTTCAGGGTACACTTTTCCTTTGTATGCAGGGTATATTCTTCCAAAATTTGATATTTTTTCGTTGTGTTTTTTATTATTATTATTTTTAAGAGTCCTAAGTAGTGTTTTTTTTTTTAATTAATAATAATGGGTAAGTACTTTTGATGCAGAAATAAAAACTGTGATATTACGTATGAGCTATATTTTTAAGTATAACATTTTTTTAAAAGTTTTCATATAGTATGTACGTCAAATCACAGTCTTGTTAATATGCCAGTTCTTAAAAAAATTAATCAAGGTTAGATACTTTGAATTTTATACAGTACAGTTCACAAACATAGAAAATATGTTAAAATGTGATTAAAAAAAAAAAAAAATAGATCGTAGGGTAATGTGTAAAACAAATTATTATTATTAAACGTGTTTTCGGAAATAAGGAAATTACCAGAATATTGAAAAAGTTACTTTGAACGGTTTTGTGTTCCAGCATGCTTTTCACGGACCATCAGCTCGGAAAGGAAAGTTTACGTTTTTGAAATTTATATAAAACATTAAAAATTATTTTTAAATAATCTGTTTTAAGGACAGAAAATATAAAAACATATATAAGAACGAAAATTATAATTGGATAGGTAATGAAATTAAAGAAAGTGAAATATAACAGTGTGACATGTTAAAAGAATTATTGAAGTTACTACAACAGAAAATAAAATGTGTGTGTATGTGCGTGTGAAGAAACGTATATAACATATTGAACGTGGGATGATAAGTTTTGTGTTATTATCAAAGGCACAATTTCAAAATAACGACCCGGTCAATATTTTTTATTTTTCCATTAAAAATGTACGTATTTGTGTAAACAGGCTATTCTTTAAAATATTTTATTAATTTTATGGTATATATTATAATATGTGCGTGTGTCGAGTTTTTTTTTTTTTTTTTTTTTTTGCGATTTTAATACTTTATTCGAATTTCGACGTTTTAACTCAATATTTTTCTTATAATTCTTCACAGATGTCCGACAGCATATTGCAGGGCACGTAAAAAAGGCGAAGAAAATGAATAAATTTGTTTGCCCACCGCTTCCCATGTTACCTCCGTTACGAGCTCCCCGTTTTACCCCCTTTCCGCTGACTACCGCTCAATATCTTCGTGAACAAGGATTAGTGACAAATGCTCCACATCCTCCTGTTTTAGCTACTGGTCGTCCAACTATCACGGTACAACATTCAGTTCCACCACCTCGTCCATCAACAGTTGCCGGTGTAACTTATATCCATCAGCCACCGCCACCATCCCATCCTACTCATCGTCATCATCATATTATGCATCGTCCGCCTTCTGTGGCTCCAGGTCATACGACGTTAATTCATATTCCAGTATCCAGTACGACTCTTCCGGCTCACATTATTACTGCTCTTCCTCCACCTCCGCCGCCACCTCTTCCTCCGTCAATGTCAATTCCTCCTCCACCACCTCCGCCGCCGCCAACGGCCTAAAATTACAATGCGATCTTTTGGTATTTACAAAATGCGAATACACTTAATAATAACGAAATTAATATTAATTATAGGTTATAGTAATGATAATAATATAAACGATAGTAATTAATAGGTAATAATAATAATAATAATAATAATAATAATAATGGTAATAAATTTTACTTTTTGTTACCACTAGACTAGGATATATAGAAAAAGACGCAACGTATATATTCCAGGGAAGCTTACAAATAAACCAGTGATCGTATTATTAATGATAATTTAATTACACGAATAAACCATTATTCGGTTTTTTTTTTTATGAACTGTAAAATAAGAAACAACTTACTAGTCGGAAGTACATTAAGAAATTTGGAAGAGCGGCATAAAAGCTAGAGTGAAAACTAGTTTTGATTTGTTTTTATATATATATATATATATATATATATATATACGTTTATAAATAACGCGGTATATTTCTGGCCGGCCATCATTTAAAAGTGTTCACGTAACAATACACGTAAATTTTGAATACGTTGGACCATGTATTTATTAAATTTTATGTGATATAACATGCCTTTTCCAATTGTTAAATATGTTGTGTTTAAAATATATCATATGTAAAAAGCGATGTAAATAGTGCTTGATATTTATTTTTTTATTTTTTTTTATGCACGAAAATTATAATTAATGAGTAACTTTTTCTTCGATTGATAGAATAATGGTTTATTTCGATTTTTAAAGTTCAAAATTTCTTATTTTTTTTTATTACTCGAGTAATTATTTTTAAAAAGAGAGAAATATCGTACATTTATTTTTTGAAAAATGTCTCCAAACGAAATAATGGTTTCGTTGTTAATCGAGAAATTGTGAATAATTTAAATTTTTTAATTGCACGCATGTGTGTATGTTCATGCATATATATGAATGATGATTGCGAACGTGTATGGGTGTATGTACATATTGATTCAAAATTTATTATAAGTTAAATATATTTTGAAATTTTGTTTTTATTGTACAAATGTATACATTTGTTTTTTTTTTTTTTACGTACAACTTTATGTATGAAAATAATGTATAATTATAAAATTAATTTAAATAAAATTTAAATTTGTTTGATATTTTTTATTTATTTATTTATTTTTTTCCTAAATGATTGAACATTTTTCTGTTCGATTATATTCATTCGCAAATAGTGTTCTTTTAAATGTAGGAACCAGCACACTGGCATATTCATCACGCTTGTATCAGTCTTATTTCTTAAGAATGTGTATTGCGTACTTTTCAAAACGGTGTTGCATTCATTATATAGGTAACATTCGTTAATCTATTTTTTTTTTTTAATATAGCTCCTGAAAAGGATACCCGCTCTTTATTTCTGTAATCTTAGATCTAAACTAAATTCGCAGTATTTATAAATAGCATAACATGCGCAGAGGAATAGCCCAATGACTAAGCTTTGCTAATTATATTAATCGGTAACGATCAATTGATGAGGTTTGATACGTTTCAGACTTCTGAAATCCAAATTAGTAAGTGTCGATACCTCCGGATTTGGATGGTAAAAAAGCCATTTCTGATACTTCATTGACCCATTTGATCTGTAGATCTGAGTGGAGTGTGCCATTTCGTTGAAATCAACGAGCATTAGTGATCATCCGAAGAAATTTATTTTGAGCTTTTTGAAGTATTTTTCGATGCTAAAAATAAATTTTGTTTTCATAGTTCCAGGGTTGCATAGTATAATGCTACAATACTAATGTAACTTTTGACAAATAGTTTACTCGTGCGCAAGAAAACGCATTTAAAAGTGAGCAATGTCCTCTTCTTATTAAATACATTTTTATTCATTCTTTGTATGTTCATCTCCTGTGGAAGATCTGACAAAACTTTTGTTTACTTCGTACCGTAATTATATGTTCAAAGTAGGATGTTTCGCGCGTTTTCTTCATTTCTTTTAGAATGGCTTCATTAGATACTTTATCTACACAAGGACGTTAGCAATAAAGCCGCAAAAGACCTCTTATCTTTTTGATGCGATCTTGACCAACCGTAGTAAATAAATAAAAAAAAAAAAAACAACGTAGCATTTCGTAGCTTGTTATCTTGTTTCAATTTCCCTATTGCGAAGTAATTGTTTCGGCTGTTTCTATTCTAGTTTTAAATTCTTAGAATTCCAGTCTTCTGTTAATTAGTGCCTAAATATTTAAATTTCTTTACCTGCAATACTTAGATGTACATCCCGTACATTTGTGTGTTTTCTTTGTAATCGCAAGTTCTAGTCTTCTGTGATATATTTTTCTCAACTTGTAAATTCCGCGAATTAAATAATTGCGTCATCGGCATATCTGACATTATTTACCCATTGATCATTCACTTTCATTACCTTTACTACTTCATCTAACGATTTAAAAAAAGAAAAAAAAAACCATTCCGAATATAAATTAAATTGTACTGGAGACAAAACACATCCTTGTCACATTTTGATCTCTTCGGTTGTCAATTTAATTCAACATGGCCTGATTTATGGCTGTTTGATAATGTTACCTTAAGTCCTGTACTCTGTAATCGTATTAATAAAAAGTATCATGTTTCTTATTATTAAATGTATTTTTTGGTCTATGTTTACCTAGACATTTTTGAAATATCTAATATTTCTCTACGAGTTCCAAAACCATTTCTGAACTCAAATTGTGTTTCATCAATACGTAACGTCATATACTAGCGTGTATAATTTTCAAAAACATCTTAAACATATGACTTATTAAACTTAGTCTATAATTGTAACATCTTTCGGTAATGAAATGAAGGTTGATGTCAAGTAATCCTTAAGAATTTGCCCTGTATTATTGATACGAACGAATTCTTCTCGTGAATGATAATAATGAATAAAAAACAAATTAAATTAAATCGAGAAGGTAAAGTTGTGAAATGTCGTCCATGTGTATAGATAGGGAAGGTGGTATACCCACGTTTTCAATGACGGTAATTTGCCGCGCAAGAAATTAAGAACTGAGTCGACTTGTTGCTGTCGTCGTATTTGGACGCGAGCGTTCGTATAGAAGATACTGCTGAAACTACTTGTTTCGTATATAATATAGATGTGTGTGTGTGTGTGTGTGTATACGATTTGGAATTTCAGGAGATAATAAAAAGGGTATTGTAAATATGGATCTGCTACAATATAAAATAATGAGTTTATATTTTGTTTAGCGAAATATTTGACACGTGTAAAATTTATATAATGTCGTGTACGATATCGCGGCAACAATATGCGTGTTGGAATTAGCGTTCGTGTTCTAACAAATTGATAAATGTGTGAAGGGCGATAGTTGATAATAAATGATAGCAGTGTTGAGATACTTTGTTAATTTTTCGTATCACGTATTGAACGATTACTTTAATCTAAACCGTTCAGTCACAATATCTACTATATAGGATATGAAATTTTAATGTTAACAAACATTTTTATGCATAAAATATCTCAATTTTAAAAATACCTATATAAATACATGGGAAATTATCTACGGTTCACCCAAGAAGCAGTATTGTATAATATATAAAATTTATAATGTTAAGATTTTATAATGTACGAGACCGAACGGGTTTACTTTCAGTCAATGATGACCATTTATATTCGTTCTCTCCAGAGCAAAGTTGAAAACGTTAAATGTATGCAAATTTTAAGAACTTTGTAATGTATTTAAAATTATACAAATCATATTTTTAATTCTCATTTATAGAACCTGTTTCTTATAGTTTTATCTTGTTTAAGTAGTTTAAATTAAAACAACACTTGAAATAAATACTTTATTTTTATTTTAATATCGTTCTAACACATGTATATACGATACGTGTAAATAATAGTAACATTAATACGCAATAATAAAATATCATTAGCAAAGTTTATTATTAACCCTTTCAGCCTCAATGTCCACTATATGAAACATGAAATTTTAATGTTAACAATAATTTTTATACGTGAAATGTTTCGATTTTAAAAATACTTATAATACAAATACATTGAAAATTATCTAAATGTTCGCCCAAGAAGCAGTATTGTATTTCCTATAAAATGTATAATTTAATATTTTATAATGTATGACTGTGAAAGGGTTAATAAAATGAGAGCTTTTCTCGAACTTTACATTATATATCTGTACTATTTTATGTGGAGCGTTTATGTAATTTGCTTACAAAGTACTTTTTACTTAGCGACGCCGTTGAATAAAAAAATAAATATGAAAAATTAAACGATAAAAAACGGATTATTTTTTCTAAATAAAAATTTCGTCCGCACGCGATAACTATACGGTAATCTTTATCGCAACGACGACGATCGTACATGTAGGTGTAATATTAAGCGAATCGAATTACCTTCGCCGCTTTGTAATAGCCGTCGTTATCTGTCATATGCGGACATGAAAGATGCAACGTATCTATAGTAAACTCGCCGAAATCGTAATTACCGAATTTCTGTGTACAGAGACGAAACAATAGTTAGTGTGAATTACTAACTAATTAATAATGTACAATTTGCCGCGTGTTAAAATCGGCGAGTGATTTTCGAAAAATATATTTAGATACGAATCAAATACTATTAGAAACCATTACATAACTCGTTAATAGAATTTCATTTTATATATTTTCCGAGTTATAACCGAGCATGTCATTTTCGAGAAATATCTACAGATTCTGTTTTTTTCTTTTCGGAAATGAATTTTAGAATTTTTCAATCGGATACATTTCCTTAAAATAATTTATTATTTATTATTATTTATTTTATTCAGATTTTTATAGTACCGTGTGTAACTAACGGGGCTGTTACGGCACTGGTGATTTAACAGTTAGATGTAGTGTAGAATAGGAAAGGAATTGTATAATTGAGGGAATAGTTGAAGAACCGTTAGGGAGGAAACTAGATAGGGTGCACGGATGAATATAGGATCGATAAGGGGGGGTGGCGTGTAGGGCAGTGTAGTAAAATATGAAAAATAAGAGGGATTTCGGAGTAAATGAAAGGGACAAAAAGCAGGGAGGTGGGTACGTTGGAGTAGATGGTCATGGAGAAAGTGATATGTGACCAAGGCGGAGCTTGATGAGAGCTATGTAGTTGGAACGAAGTAAATTGGCGGGTAGTTTTCAGAAGCCAACATTGGGTTTGATAACAAGAAGCAAGTTACCGTGGTATGAGCTCCACTTTTGTTGCCAGTTGTGGTGAATGAAGTATTTGAGGGTTGTGTTTAGTACTGGCGATGAGGGGTAGGTTCTTGAGGATCGGTCCCCACAATTCCCTTATGACCCGGAACCTATAAGAGAGATACTATCCTGTATCTTGTGATAATTGGTAAAGAAGGGATTGTACGCGATTAAAAAGAGGATTTTTTGATTTTTTTTTAGCACTGATATAGCGGCGAGGGGGTCCGTTACAATTAGTGTTTTCTTTCATAGATTAAGAACATTACTGTTTTCGGAAGATCCGAACCTTAAATCGAAACGGTACCCGAGATAGAAAATTAAAAAGGAAATTTCTAAGCTTGTAACATTCGAACGGTTAATGCGATCAAGCTGAAATTTTCATAGATAGATGTAAAGAAAAAGACGACAGGAGAAATCGAATTTCTAAAATTTTAAGAGCTTTACTCGGGGTTTAAAATTCGCAATCCCCATACAGGTAATTTTTTATTATTTAATAAATGACACACATGTATAAAATTTCATCCTAATCGTTAGAACAGTTTCCGAAATAGCTGAGTATATATATAATAATATAAGATATAATTACAATTACATACTGTATATATATATATATATATATATATATATATATATATATATATATTACTAATATTTAATTTTTTAAAATAGAATCAATTGCAATATGATGATATATATATATATATATATAATATAACGGGGAGCGTACATTAGTTAAGTAGTAGTGGATCAAGAGCAGCTACTGGCGGAAAGCCTCCGGCAGGCGATTCCAGTAGTGACAGAATGATAGGTACGGTGAGATGGAGAGACAAGATGGAATTTGCCTATAAAAGTTAATTCACTTACGACCATCTGTTAATCATTGTCGAGTTGAGGCCACCTGTATAAAGGTATTTCATTGCCACCTTTCTCAGTAGTAAAAACCTACAGCGAAGTAATCTATCAAGTGTTGCTTTAGAAGCAAAGAAACTTGAAAGTGATGTATTGGGAATTAGCGAAACACGGCGGACAGAACAAAATATTGTTCAGATAGAAAAGAAATAGAAAAAACGTGGTTAGACTATATTAATTATTTATACGACCAAGGTGTGACAAGGTAAATAACATCGACATAGAAACAGCAGCAAGCAAAGAAATGTTGGAAATTAGAAAACGCGTTACTGCAGAAATAAAAAGCACCGGGTGAGGATCAACTGCCAACAGAAGTTATAAAACACTTAACACCGGAATATAAGAGCGGACTGTTAAAACTGTTTAAATGAATACACAAAAGGCGGGGCATATAATATCTGAAGATTTAAAGAGTTCCGTTACCAACATTCTTCAAAATTATTATGTTCAAAATAGTAAATTCGAGGATAGAACGAAAGTTGGATACAAATATAAGAGATACTTTGGGTTCATTATAAAACAAAAAAACCCAAACAAACAAGGTAACCAGAGACGCTATATCGTTGCCTAAATTAATCATTTAACGAACAGTAATTGCTAATAGAGAAGTTGTGGCTTGCTTTATTACGATAAAGCATTTGATCGAGTAAAATACGATAAACTAATACCAGATATCACGTAAAAGTGATGTATTTATTGAGAGTCACATGCAAATATGAAATTAAACAAATAATATTCGGGTGCAGTATAAAAAGAGGAATATGACAGGGATGTGCGTCATCTTTCGTGATTGTTCGATATTTACGTGAAGAAATTTATGAAAAACGTTAGAATGTACGACTTGCGATTAAAAATTAAAGGCCGCAGAATAAATGAGACGCGGATGATACAAGTTTTATTAGCGACATCGTTAAAGGAAAATAGCCGGTTTGAAATATGACATGTAAAGCGATGAAATTTACACGCTCTTGAAAATAGAAAATTGGGCATAAGAGTAAATAATGATAAAATAGAGCGTGTATCAGAATTCAGATATCTGGGAGCTGTCATAAATAATGCTAAGAGATCGAAAAGAAATTAAAAATATAACTGAAATGACGTAGCAAACGTTCAACAATTTAGGCGCGAGGTTTAAGAACAAAAAAAAAATATGAACTTTAATTTGAAGAAAAGAGTATTGGTATCACAATAGGGTTAAGCTGTAAACCTCGTTAAAAGAAAATAACAGCTGCTACGTCTGTGAAACGTGGATAATTAGCGCAGTGGAAAAAAAATCAAAGCGTTATATTGAAAATATTATGCATTGAATATATTACGAATAGGAAGATAATGGAAAAAGTCGGAGAAGGAGAAGAAATGAAAACAGTAAAAGACATTCAAAAAGGAAGATAAAACCGTAGAATCAGAGAAACGGCAAAACCAACAAGAGCAAAAAAAAAAAAGGTTGCAAACGGTTACTTCAAACGTGTCGTCTCATCTTCTGAACGAAATGATACCGAAAAGGCATTTTAGAATGGAAGACAATGTAAGAAAACTTTTGAACAGAACATGCGAGACTCGCAGTTGTAATATTTCGCATAGTTATAAAACCGTTTTGTGCAGAATTCATTGAATAAATGTTCATTCCACTTCTTTCTCTACTCAACCTTACGGTTAGTCGGTGACTATCGTATAGCGCACATTAGATCCGTCTACGAGAGCATGCTCGAGATTTTATAACGACATAACTTTCGCCATTTTTTACTTGGTCCATATATCCAGTTCGTGGTCTGCTTTTACTTCGTCTTCCGTTCATCATTTCTTCAATTGGTGTTGTCATCCATTCCGAAAGTCGTGAAATGCCCGACCATTTCAGTCCGTCTCTTTTTTTTTTTTATTCTATTTCGCGTCGTTCGTTTATAAAACTTCGTTATTAGTTATTTTACTTGTCCGTGGTATTCTTAACATTTGACGTCGGAGCAGCACATTTCGAACGCCCTGAGCTAATCTCTTTTTAAAATCGTCCATGTCAACGATCCATCCAACGCCTTACTCTAGATAATGCTTTTTACAAAGTGTTTTCTAGTATTAACTGATATATTTTTTGATACAAGGAACAGTTTTTCATAAACACGTTTTTCGCTAGAGCTATTCTTCTTTCCCTTATATCTTTCATACGTCTGTCAATCTGATTACAGATATTAAAATAGCTTACGAAGTTTCCGCGCTACAACTACACTGACTTCATTTTCAGTTACGATTTAATAGTAATGATTAATTTTTACCTCCAATATGGATAGTAATGATTAATTTTTACCTCCAATATGGATGTAGCGTCGAACGTAGTTTTCTTTTTCCTATTCCGCAGATGGTCATCGGGATTACCGTTAGGACCAAATTCGTCTTTTTGTAAGAATCGACTATTCATTAATGTAACGTGTATTTTAACATTTTTAATATTTTCGGGCAAATCTTTCATTAAACCTGAAATAAATTATTAAATTTCTATTATTTTTAGACGACGTTTAATGTTTATTACATATATATATATATATATATATTTCCGCTATCTCAGTGCGAACCCTAGACACGAGAATTCTTCATAGCAAAAAGGTCTCTAGTCAACTCAAGTTATCCTTTCAATTATTCAATAAATGAATATCAGCTTCCTTAAAAAAAAAATCCGAAATGACAATACAAACAATCCTATACTGGTTTGCCCTGCACGCGTACATTTTCATCCTTATTTTTAGATGGATGAAATCCGAAAGGTCACTAATATTTGTAAATAAAATAGAAAATAATGATAAGTAAAGAGTATATAAAACGATTAAATGTACAACATTTTTTTAAAATTTATTTCAAATCAGATATGATAATTTAACAGCAAATGAATAAATTTTTCCTCGATGCAACCGAATGATTTAGAAATTACATCGACCTATCGACTTCATGCGTAAATTTAGATTAAGCTGAACACTTTCGAATGTACACGCTTAATCGACATTACTGGGGTTAGCTTTGATTTAAATTTGGTCAGTAATTAAAACTTCGAAATATATATCATTAATATAAGTCTAATTGAAAAAATTATTCATATTAACTGATGAAATAATGATAAAAGATACAATTAATAATACAGCTCCTAACATTTACGACGCGTTACCTATTAATATAAACTTTATTAAACCTCAGACGCGCAAAAATAATAAGTTTAAAAATAAATAGAACGAAAATAACTGTTTTATAAAGTCGCGCAATTATTTTGTATTTAATAAATTATAACCGCACATACAAAAAGGAAAAGGAATTTTAACATTAGATTTAAAAAATGGTCTGCATGCAAATGCAAAGAAGAACAGATTTTTTCAATTTTTTGTGACCACCTTATACAGAATCAACGTTCATATTACTCCGATTTTCAAATCTTTTTACACGTTTCCATAAACAATCGAGTTATTTGATCAAATCCGGAAATAGAAGTTATTTTCACACGTCTACAAATACCAGAAGATTACTTTTTCTTCTTTTTTTTTTCTTTTACACGTTAGGGTCAAATTTTTTGATTTCTTAATTAATTTTATTATTTATTACTTAGTCCCGATGATGCTGTTGAAACTAGTCGAATCGGTTTATGAATTAAAATTTATGATATTTCATTTATCACTTTTATTATTTTCAAGATTTAACTACATATATACTTTTTTTAATAGTAAGTTTCCTCACAGTATTCAAATTTGTCGATACGTAATGAAATATAAAATAATTAGTTTAAATTTCATCCAACTTACCGGTCTTAACGAAACGCTTACATATGACATCTATCACTATTTTCAACACACTGTCATCGCCTGACGGATGAACTTTTCCATATAAAACACTGACAGCTGTAGGATCGTCATTCATGTATTCCAAACCACTCAAATGAACTTTTATCGGTTTTCCTTTTAAGATAAGTCTATTTGAAAATAAAAAATCTTTTAGTAAAATCAATCTCGTACTTTTACAAAAATTATTTCGATTTTTCTCCATATATATATAGATAAAAATCGAAATAATGGTACAAAAATTTTAGATAAAATTAATTGAACGCCCGTTCTAGCGCAATATATACCTCATACAATATAAGTCACACAACTTTAAACAATTATGAATTTCTACTATTGACTTCGTTTGTTTTCGTTTTGCTTGCGTTTCTTTAAGACAAATAAATTAAATTTCAGATTTAGCTGGAGATTATTAGGAAAACATAATTCACTGCTCTGAACATTAATGATTATTTCGTGTAATTAATTGAAATGACATATAAAACAGTGTAATCGAGCATATCATGCAAGTGGACGCAATAATAGAAGCGAAAAATTATTATTATTATTTTATATATATATATATATATATATATATATATATATATATATATATATATATATAAATATATAGTAGGTATCGCATCATAATTAAATGGTTGTGTTGACTTATTGCGATTCAATTAATTTATGAAATTCATAAGTGAAAATTGATTTAAAAGAGGTGAGTGTTCAGTTAATGAAGTGCACATTGTAAATGAATTAAGTTCATGAAATGTATAAAAATCAAAATGAATAGTATTTTGAATATTGTCATTAATTTTGTTATTTTATTTTGTATTGTCCCATAATCAATAAATGTTGTTTTTTGATTTCTTAGCCACATTAAATTCATTTTATTATTATTAAAAAGAATACTTAAAACGAATTGAGTTCAAAGAATGTATAAAAATCAAAATGAAAAGTATTTGAGTTTACACATTATTATATTTATGGTTGTGCGAATTGAGTAACGTGTAATTAATTTTATAGTGCTTTTTTAGTTTGTACCATGTCAGAATCAATACGTATTGTATTGATTTATATGAAATTCATCAGTAAAAATTAATTTCAAACAGGTGAGTTCAGTTTAATGAAATGCACATTATGAAAGATTATATCAGTTGTTGTTGCGTGTGCACCGACCGGAGTACAACCTATCAAGAAAGGCAGTTGCCGAGTAGATATATAAAATAACACTTATAAGTAACCACAAAATTAAAAATTATATAATAAAGCTATTATTGATGTTTGCACAATCGTAAAGTTAATAATGTGAATTATATTAATTTTAATGTAATTAAAATACTTTTCATTTTATTTATATAGAATTATTGAATTTCATCCGTTTCGAGTATTCATTTTATGTTAATAGAAAACAAAATTTAATTTTATTGCTTCTATGGCAGTATGAAGTTTGCCAAATAGATATATAAAAGATACTTTAAAATCAATTGCATAATTTAAAATTACGTAATGATGCAACTTTAATATTTACACAATCACAAACGTCAAAATGTAAATTACATTTATTTTGATTTTTTTTAAATTTACTGAACTTAATATCTTAATAAAAAATTTAATCTAATTCAGCTAACAAGTTAATACATTTATCAATTCTGGAGCGATAAGTAGTTCGCCTGGTTATCTTATATATAGGATATGTATTATATATATATATATATATATATATATATATATATATATATATATATATATATATATATATATATATAAAACGGATATGCATTATATTATACATAATATTTTATATATGTAAAGGACATTATATATATGCAGTATGCCTAAGACCCGCTGCTGAATGTAGGCAGTCTTCAACCATTTCAAACATATTTTATTTACTACGATCGGTTCGAATCTAATTGATTCTCGTCTATTTCACAACATTGCGGTATAATAAGTAGGTTCGACGATCCATGATCATCCTGTTTTACGACCGTTTTCAATGGTAAATTTCCGGTGCACACGCATAATTTCTTCGCCGTTAATGCAATTGCATATATGTTTCTAACTACATTAATATAATATTCGTCAATTCCTGGCACGTATAAAAAATTCGTATTAACACTTTCTAACCAGAATAATATTATTAATAATACATACCCCGTGTCGTCCATTAATTGTTCCATCGCCTGAATAGCGTTCTGTATTTCTACCTGATCGCACAGTACTAACAACGCAACAGTTATATGCAATTTTTTAAAGGACTGGAAAAGGTGTCTGTCAACATCGCACGATTTTACTACTCCGTCCTTTTAAACAAACCAACCCACAACCGTTGTATAGAATTTTTTTCTCCGAATTTGGCCAGCTAAGGACCATAGAAACATTATACACATAACTTCAATTTATATTGTCTTATTTTTGTTCTTTCTTTTTTGCTGTTCAGTATTCTTTCATTTTCTCGGAGTGTATTATTGTTTTACCATCTGCATATGGATCGTATACAATTACTGAACCAGTTATAATTAAATAAACTGCGATCTACTTAACATTTATACATGAAATAGAGACTATTAAGCGTATAAGCTTCAAATTAACATGCTTACCACGTTGATACAAAAATTGTAAAAATAAATTTAAAAAAAAAACAACAACTTTGATACTTCTTTTACACAGCATTTATAAAAGTAAAGCTAGTATTCTTTTGCCACGGTTATACACACCATCGGAGAATTTAGTAATGTATATCATCTTCTTACATAATCTTACGCTAAACCACGATCCTTCTTTTTAAACCCATGAAATTTCGATTAAACTCTAAAAACTTTGACGCAATATTTTCAAAAATTCGCGATATATGAAAAATTATTAAAAACTCTGGAAAATAGAAAAAGACTAAACGAATTTAGAATAATAAGAAAAATTCTCGAAATAAATATTAAAACTTCAAGCGATTAGTTTAAACCGTAATAATTGAGATACTTCTTTAACTTGATTACTAAAAATAGTTAAAATCACTAAATTTATTTTTAATTATGCGAAGCTTTTCGGCAATTACGCCATTGTCAAGCTATATACAGTTAAAATTAATTAATATAAAATCATAACATATTAATTTAATTAATATGTTATGATTTTATATTAATTAATTTTAACTGTATATAGCTTGACAATGGCGTAATTGCCGAAAAGCTTCGCATAATTAAAAATAAATTTAGTGATTTTAACTATTTTTAGTAATCAAGTATAAATAAAAATCACTACATTCCACAATCAATAACTTTACTTCTTTAACCTTTCAGTTATTGTGTTTCATTTAAGGTAGATGAAATTTTAATGCTAACACGTTTGTACATTTTCTCAATTCTAAAAGTATTTTATATAAGCGCGCTGAAAATTATCGAGAGTCATCTAAGCAGTATTAAGATTTGACAATGTGAGTCTAAAAGGGTCAGAACGTGGTTAATGTTGTGCGAGTACGCATAAAAGAAAGCCAATTATAACGCTCTAATTTTGTGTTTATTAGTAATCCAACGGGAATACAAATATTACAATAATAACTAAATGTATAACTGAGATTAAATACATAAACATATAGTAATTTGTTCGTTTTTTTTCCGGCAAAGTTGTATTTATCCATGATATCATCACTTACACACACATATATATATATATTTTAAGATTTTACACATGAAAAAACGAGCAAATTTAAGGATATAACAGAAAAAAAAACATGATTTCTTTATAAAAATAATATTATAGTAGAACTTTTAAAATTTAAGTTTATAAGAAGAAATAACAATAAAAAAGGAAAAAGCAGCCTTACCACGAACTGATGGTACGTTGTACTGAAAAGTTCATTACCGTTTACTGGGAATGATAAGAAATGAGTAAAATCAGTCTTTACTCTTATCTGCGACATAAGGAAATAAATTTGGCGACAAGCGCGAATTGCAGACATCCTTGAATTGCTCTTGATTTCTAAGTAAATATAATGATTATTTATAGGCAATTCATTTAATATTTAAGAATACAATATTTACCGATCTACATTATATTACCGAAAATTATTTTTAAAAAAACCAGCAGTTTTTATACTAACTAAAAAAGAATTCGCTCATGACGAATACGTTTACACTTGTAAAATAAATTAGTTGACATAACGAACATTCGTTAGATTGGTAACGTTTCGTATTAACTAAAATATCCGCAAAAAGTTTAATTTTGGAAAAACATTTTTGTTTTTATAATCGTAATTTACGATTCTAAATCTTGCCTTTATCATATTTCCGGTCATTAATTCGTATAGAGGTAGTAAAAGAACAGCACTAGCATTAACCGGGGAAATATTTAATAACACGAAGCCACCATAATTGTTCTGGATTACATCATATATACTTAAATATTGATCAACGACCAGGTGGAATGTGTAAATAAATTTCGAAGTGAAATGTGTTCTTGAACGCTCAACGATGTATAACCGAATTAATAATCGAGAAGAAGAAGTCGAATACATCGTCGAGTAATGTTCGTTTGTATCTATTTTACGTATACTTGAACACGTTTACTTAAAAGTAATTAAACGTCTATAATACATTCAACATTTTTAACTCAAACAAAAATATCATTTTTAAACCGCGTTTTTCAGAGTTTTAATTTGAGAAATGGTAAATTATTGAAGTTATTTCAGTTAAATTGACATATTAATTTTCGATTGTTTATATATATATAAGTTGTCAGGATATCATAATAGCTAGAGCAGGGACTAGATACCGAATTCGGATACAATCAACGATGCAAAAATTATCAGAAAAAAAAAATATATATATATAAAGAATTCTAATATTATCGCGTGGAAGGCAATGGCAAACCAGCACGCATAACACCATATGAGCGCTAGTAGCAATATATAAAATACGCGGGGCTGCATTGTGTCGTGACAACAAAGCAATTACAATTAGTCCCCCCCGTGTGTGTGTGTCTATCTACGCTAACGCCTTATGATTGCTTTGTACTCTACTTACACTGTACAACAAAATATGAATAGGTAAGTAGTCCCCAGCTCCGATATGGAGACGACACTCAATGATGATTGAGATATATATATATATATATATATATATATATATATATATATATATATATAATTTTATTTTAGACGAGACTCGTAAACTAAACATTTCTCTTCTTCTTATTTAAAATTTTATACGAAAGTTCAAAGATTTCCCCACAACTGTTAGCTAATAACAGGTTATAATGTATACAAAAAATCAACGAACTCAGTATTTAATCACATAAGATATCTATATGGGATACATTTATTAAATAAAAAAAATACATGTTTACGATTTTCGTGCTAACGATGGTAATTTTCAATTATTTCACTCGAAACATTTATAAACATTGATTTATTGTATTTCATTTAAAAAACCACAAATTTTAAGTTGCAAATCAAATATCACTTATTTTTGGTATTAAACGAAACGAAAATCGTACAACATATAGAAATTAATTTAACCGTGCCAAATGTATTTAAAGTTAACCATTTTCTAAACATAATAAAATAGTTCCGTTCATTATTTGCTATATAAGCAGAAAGTAAATGAGATTGAAAAGATAGCGTGCATGTTGTAAAAAGAATATTAAAAATGATGGAAAATAACGATTTTATACAACAACAAAAAATATTAATTCGTAGATTTCAGATTTTCAAAGATACATTTGCATCCATGTAGCGTGCGTAATTAAAAAGCGTGTACAGGATCAACTAATGAACGTGTGTAATTATTTAAATAGTTAAAATAGATTAAAAACGAATAAACAAATATTACCATACCAAAACTTCCAGTACGATCGTAATCACGCATGTTGATTGTGCAATTCAATTCGCTTTCAATCCGATCGCAATTATGCTTACGCGCACCAAGCACAAATCCAATAAACTTCCTGTAATAAGCAATCGAAAAAAACATTATACAACAAAATGAAATAAAATTCCGAATGCTTAACATTTTTTTGATAGTCTGAAAAAAAAAAAATTCATAATTAAAAGCCAAATTTAATACTAAATGTGGTTAATCATTTTTCAATATTTCTTGTTATTTTCTTATTTTTTTAGCTAGATCAAGCTAAATCCTTATGGACATTAAATTTCAAGCTAAATCCTTATGGACATTAAATTCCAAGCTAAATTTTACATATGAAATTTCAAATTTAAATAATAATATTGCATCTTAAAATAAAGGCGAAAATTAGAAATAGTTACAATTTTTTAATACTATTTTTTGTACACATACGTAATGTAAAACCACATTGCTGCTTAGAATTTGGGATATAATTCAATAGCTGGTATTTTAGCAGTTTTTCATAAATTTTGGAAGAATATTTTAATAGAATTATTGCTCAGTATGATCCAATATCTGTAAAAGGCGTTTTAGGTTTAGTCAATAATTTTATTTTGTCAATCTTCTATATGTATGGAAAACATTGATTTCACAAAATCCGGTTAAATAAATCCAACACATAATACAGGCGATACTTAAATACTAGTTAATAAACATTACTCATAACACAGTCTATACCAAGCAATAATATTTTCCAGTTCGTTGTAACTAAAATATTCTGTTTCATCCCCATTTGAACATTCAGTAAACCTGTATGAATTAAAAAGGAATATTGAAAATTAAGTTGATCCTGTTTTCCAATGTAATTAGGCATTAATATCAGGGTTTCCAAATGCAGGTTATTAAACACCAATCTGCCCCATGAGTCTTTTTTACCACAATTCACGATATATTTGTATTTCTCATGATAAAATTGAATTTGTTTCTTTGAATAATTTACCTTATTTATATTTACAGTATTATTTTTCTTTAGCCAGATGGCATGAATCATTCATCAATAACATTCCTCCTTCGAGGAGACAATATTAGGTTATTAACCAAATATTCAAATTCTTCACAATATCTTTATGCAGATGTATAAACATGAATTAAAGTAGAACAGTAATTATAATAATGGGACATTCTTATTGTTAATAGTAGCATTTTCGAAGGAACAAATATCCAGCTATTACTGATATAACAAATGATATTTAGGAGGTACGGTGATAAGAATTTTAATATAAACCTATGTACTAGTATGTTTATCTCCTGACGACTAGATGAAAATTAAAACTAGAGTGAACATACATGTTAAATAAAATACAACTCAAGCTTCCACAGTAATAGTTCTTTCTGTAACATCGGGAAATTATAACATTCACGTGTTCATTTTAATTTATACCGATAAATTTTTTCGTAATTAAAAAACGTATTAAGTTTGAAAAAATTGTAATTGTCACAATAATAATATTTCTGCAATATATATTTACGTCAATTCAAAGTAATTACACGTCAAAAACTAACCGTGCAAACAGTTAAATCGCAATATAAACAATTAAGTCACATTTCAACACAAGTATGTAGTCAACAGAACTACAAATTACATTAACCATTTCAATAATTCATTATACGTACCCTTTCGAGTGGCACTAGTTGGAACCCAGTATCAAAACATTCGAAAAGTCACATCAAAAATTACCAAAAAGACAAGAAATCTACCTACAATCGTTTTCAGTACCTCGGTGAACAGTAAAAGAATCCACAACCGAATTGAGTAGTGAAGCTCCCATGGTAGATATCTCGCAACAGACGCATGAGCAATGGAAAAGCAAAACACCTCAAACAAATCCACCGCCGATAATAGTTAAAAATATCGATAGTTACTTAAAACTCGTTAGTTAAACAAGGGAAGTCCCCAACTTTTCATTTGAATGTTAAAACAACTAAAGGTGGGATTACTATTAAACTCAGCAATGAGGAATGTTATAGAAGTCTAGTACAGACATTGAGAGTGAAAAATCTTTCCTTTTTCATTTCGCGTAGTAGTACGTCATTTACATCACACAACGCCTTCTAATGAAATAAAGATAAAATAAAAGTAAATATGTTTTTTGTTGATTTAAACCAGTTACCGATGAATAAATATTTAAGGTAACTTAATTACTACATTCGATAATAGCAGTAGATGAACCAAGAAAACCTAGACAACTCCCTCAGTGTACAAGGTCTCAAAATTATGAACATACTAGGCGATATTATATCCTTCCTTTCCGTTGTGCAAAATGTGTGGAAAACATGGCTCAGTTAAGGTAACAAAATAAACAATTTACCAGCGAAATGTGCCTTGTGCAATGGTCCTTACACATCAAACTATCATGGCTGTCCCGCTTACAAAGAACAATTATCGTTTCTAAACCCAGTTCTAATAAGGAGTAGAAGACACGAGCAATAACAAGATAGACCACGTAAATTTTTGCCCGTTAATAAATAATAATACTATCAATAATGACCATAATAATAATTTAAACGATAAAACTGCAAAAAGAAAACAGATTAGTTATGCAAACATAGTACAACCATAAAATACGTCCAGGTCGTTAGATAATTCGAATAAAATGTTTCTCCACTTTCTTAGATGAATTCAAAATTATAATTCCTTAATTAATTTTGCGTACCAAGGTTATAGATGTAATTTTAACTAAATCCAAATGACTATATTCGAAAAATTAGTGCTGTAAAGAATTACAGCAATCTTGGAAAAAACAGACCTGATTCCTGCTCACCAGTTTGGTTTCCGTAAGACACACTCTACTATACATAAATATAACGGGATTGGTGATACTATCTCATCCTGTTTTCAGACAGGGCGATATTGTTATGCTGTTTTCTTAGATGTATATCACGCCTTCGATAAAGTATGGCATTAGAATTTGCTTTATAAACTCAAGAAGTTAGCGAACTATTATTTGTTAATTCAATCATATTTGGAAAACAGAAAGTTTTGAGTGCGTTACAATACTGAACATTCTGCTTGGTATCCAGTACAAGCATCTGTGCCGCAAGGAAGTATTTTGGGACCTACCCTGTACATGATATTCACAACAGATATCCTTACAACATCGTATACATCAATATTTACCTTTGCTGATGATACTTTGATTATAGCCGCTGACGAAAGTCCGGAAGTTGCATATCGATCTATTCAACTTCGTCTACAAGTAATGGGAAAGTGGTGCACGAAATGGAGAATTAAGGTCAACACAGATAAATCGGCAAATGTAACTTTCACATTACGGAGAGGTTCGTGTTCTCCAATCTATTATGATCAGCAATCAATTACTCAGAATGATACTGTAAAGTATCTTGGCCTTATTATGGATAAAAAACTTACTTAGGTAGCGAATATACTGTAGCTTAGGAAAAATTTAGATACTTCATTTTGGTTATTATACAGTATCCTAGGAAGAAAAGCTAAACTTCGTTACAAAATAAGCTGCTGCTCTACAATGCAGTTCCGTCGGCGAAATGGAAATACGGACTTGAATTATGGAGGTCAGCGGCAAGTAGTAATTTTAATCGTATCTAACAATTTCAGTCCAAAATGCTGAGAGCAATATGTAACGCTTCCACAGGTTTATCAGAATAAATACAAAATATTCTTTGGCAAATGCTCTAACCATCCAAACCTTCAAATTCGGCGAACCCACATGTCGACACTGCCAGATAATCCGGTCCGAAAACTAAATCCACGAATGCTCCGAGACGTATTTACAAACTCTGTGTTTACAGAATGATTTAAGATCGTATAGATCGAGACATTGCTCTTGTAGCATAATTAAAAACCGGCAGGCTTTACACATGTTTAACTGAGCTCATGTGCTTATAGTCTATTTGTACAGGTGGACATTAAGAAAAAAGAAAAAAAATTGCCAAAAATTGTAAATTTTATACAGGTGTTTATTATACAATACTGCTTCTTAGGTGAACCGTAGATAATTTTCACTGTATTTATATAAATATTTTTAATATTGAGACATTTCACGTCAACCAGAAAATAAGAAATGTTGTTAGTATTAAAATTTTATGTACTGAGAGGATTAAGAATAAATCTAGTAAAATGTCAGAATAAGCTTACAATTATTTTTTGTTATTGTAAATCGACAAGATATACTAACATGTGCCCTTGTTGGAATTAGCGGTATTACTCCGTATAAGTCCTTATAACTTTGTGTAGTCACACGTCTTATTTTTTGATTTTTGAAGTTTACATTTTTTTTAAATATGCCGACTTGATTTAGCAGTGTGCAATAGGTAAGTTTGAATATAATCACTAACACAAATTTTCCAATAATTTACGAATAAAATTAAACAAAATTAATCGTCGCAATGATGACAATTCAATGTGAAACGTGAAACAAAAATACAGAAATAGCGTTTCACGTCACGCAGAAATAAACGAACTGATGTTATGTTGATTTAGAAGAAAATATTCAAGTAAATAAGAATTAGTATTAAATAAACATATGTTAAATTCAAAATGAAGTACATACTGTATAATATAGAATATTTACATACACACATGCAAGATCAAGCTAATTTAATCCACGTACTTAGGAACATGGCATAATGTTGAATACGGTGCATTATTTCCGCCAGTTATTACCAAATCAGGAAGCAGATTGAGATAATCGTCTATTTCAGATTTTTCATCCTCCTCTTCAGATGGTTCATCATCGTAACCGTCATAGCTAGTAGAAGCGTTCTCATTATTACTGTGCTCTTGAACTTGATTGTCTTCTATGTTATACAAATAACATTACGAATTAATTAAGAGTAAAATAAGAAAATGTATGATTTCATCATCAAAATAATTAAGTTCATTTACAAGTGAAGTAATTCTGATCTAGTGAATGATTTTCATATATTACGCTGCAGACGAAACGGCGATTGGACTATTTAATAAAAATGTACAACGTAAAAATTAATATTAAACATGATTATTTACATGTTTTAACAAATTATTCCGTGTTAATGTATGGAAAATAATAACTTGATTTAGAAATTTAAGCCCTACATCAATTAGAAAATCGAATAACCTGTATTAGCGTGGATTAATCCTGTATCATACAAGACCATATACGGACGCCCGTCAACAAGACTAATTCGTGGATTTATTACATCAGGACAAAATGATAGATTATAAGACATTTTATATTAACTCACGGGAACAAGTTTATCAAACAATCACTGATTACACTGATTAGTGAACTGATTGTACAAAGACAAACTTTTCACAAAATATTTGTAACCACAGTGTAGCCAATTATTAGAAAAAGTTTCCATCAAAGTGAAATATGAAATATTGAAAACTTTATTTTTATAAATGAACTATTAAATATACATGTATACACATTAATAATAATAATAAATTCATTATATTTTGTGCTATTTTTAATATTGTACATACAAGATCTCCCTTTTTGATAATTATATTTAAACAATAACGTCTATTCATTTGTTTTCTAGCAGGAATTTTAATTATTGCTGATTTACTTCCTTTTCTAAATGATCATTTTGTTTGACAATAATTATTTAACAATGCGTTTATTAATGAATTTATAATTTTTTATAATATTTTCAGTAGTATAATCATTACATTATGGGAAATTCGATTAAATTCATATATTTAATGTAATTTAGTGACATTTAGAATTACACATCTAACTCTCCCAAACATACACATACACATACACAACCAATTTTTTTTTGTTTCACACAACATAGTGATATACATCAACCAGTTATATTCTATCTTGAAGAAATGAAGAAAGAAGTAGCCTTAAAACGCAAGCTAAGAAAAATGTGGTATTAGATCCCATTACATAAAACTACACTGAATATTAAAACAAAACGTGTTAAACATCTATTAACATATTTAATAAACAAAACATTTAGAGTGTATTTAGTGAATTTGCCATCCTTGAAACAAAATAACTATTCTCTCTGAAAAGCAGCAAAGAAATTTAAAAGGTTAACAGGAAGATCACATCCGATCAGAAAACCACATGGTAAATGGGCTCGAAGTGATCAAGAAAAGGCAGCAGTATTTGGTGATTACTTAAGTGATGTATTCAAACCTCCCCCCGGTACACCCCTCTAGTGGGTAATACAAGTAAAAACAACAGTATAAAATTATATCTCCTGGTGAAATCAAATCAATAATTAAAACTCGGAAGACGGATAAAACTTCTGGATATGACTGAGTAACCTTAAAAATACTAAAAGAGTTATCACGGGAAAGATTAATCATATTCAAAGTATTTTCCAATTCAGACTAGTTTAAAATAAACATTCATTGTATGTATCACAAAAGTTAAGAAAACTAAATTATTTGTTTTATTACTTAAGACAATATTTCTCTTCTGAACATTTGCGACGCTGTATTTACCAACCACTGCTGACCTATGGTATATTACACTGGGGTGGTATGACGAAATGTTATATTGCACCTATCCAGAGATTACAGAAAGCAGTGCTAAAGCAAGTAAGTCTAAGTGAAACTACAGATAACAAAATAAAATATTTTACTGTACATGAATTATATAAATTACAGTTGTTAAACTTTGTCGTAAAAAATTCAAATAAATTTAATATATCGAATAACGAAGGAAATACTAGATCAAGAAGTGAGAGTATTGCAACTGTTCCGTGTTTTAATAAAACACACATTCGCATGCAGGCGATTTGTGCCGGTGCTGTGGCCTATAACGCTCTGCCTAAACAATTAAGAACTACAAGCGAAGGGGAAGGAAGTTTTTGAAAGAATTCCTTCTGTCTAAAATCTAAAATTTACTAAGGAAAACGTTACTAGAAACTTATTATTAGTCGACTTGTACAATATTTTTAGGAAATTGAATGGTCAATGTACATAGGAATGTAACTGCTGTATATGTAATATGTTTATTTTAGTAGGAGTCTTTATTTAGTTTATTAAGTAAGAAAGTTTTAGATAGTCCATATATATATATTAAGGTTTTAATTTGTACATGTGCTTATTCATAGTAAAATATAATTATTTATAGTTTTCAAGAGCCTATACATATAAGTATGAAATGTTGTATTATTTATTGTGCGTATGTTGTTCGTGTCTCGACAGGTAATTTGAATGTAAATTAATTATTCAGTTCTTTTGAATTCATAACTACAATTATACCTTTCCGATCTCCAATCGTTTCATATCTACAACATGTGTATATGTATATGTATGTATTTGTGTATGCGTATGTGCATATGTATGTATGTATATATATATGTGTGTGTATATTTATGTATATGTACATTTTTTTATTAGTCTGTTGTTAGCGCATTATTGCGCATTTACAAGCAGTTGTAATTACAGAAATAGTGAATATAATGATTGTAATACTATATATACAACAATAAATTTGATTTGATTTGAATTCAGCTCAAATTTTCTAAAATTATTATGATTCAAAAACCTCAAAAACCTGCTGAAGAACTTGCATCGTATCGTTCAAAATTATATGAAAAATTGTTACTAAAATGAAATAAAGCCATTTCTGGATCGCAGGAACCTAATACCGGAGCACCAATTCGGTTTTAAAAAAGGGCATAATACTGTAGAAAAAGTATATCACATAGTCACTGTAATTGAAGAATCTTTATAAATAAAAAAAATATGCAAGTCTGTGTTTCTAGGCATTAAACAAGCATTCGACAAAGTATGGCATGAAGGATTACTGTATAAAATACATTATAACAGCCTCCCATGTCAACTCTTCAAATTGCTAAAGTCATATCTAAGTGAAATATATTTCTCTGTCAGGTATGGTGAGGAAAAATTGGAGCTTCGACAGATCGAGGTAGGTATACCGCAAGGCAGTATACTTGGACCGATGTTATATCTAATATATACTGCCAATATTCCTGTTCTAGCCGAAGAAGAAATAGCTACTTTTGCACATGACATTGCAATCTTATGTACAGGCACTTCGGTAGAAACTACCGATAAAAATCTTCAATTGGCTGTTAATGCTTTGTCGATTTGATTCAAACGGTGGCGTATAGCTATCATTGAAGATAAATCTATACATATAACCTTCACAAATAAGAACAACTATATGTCAGATATATTTACACTGACAATAACATCGTGCCTAGAAGTAATACAGTAAAATACATGGGTCTTCATTTAGATGAAACATTAACACGGAAAACACATATAGAATATAAAATAAATGAAATAAACATAAAATATAGAAATATACTATGGATTTTTGGAAGAAAATAGGAACTATCTCCGGAAAACAAATTATTGCGCTATAAACAGATACTGTAATTTGGACCTACACATGTCAACTTTAGGGCTGCGTTAAACCTAGTAATATTACGCAAATACAACGTCGCCAAAACAAACTCTTGAGAAAAATTACAAACGTTCCGTGGTACATCAGCAATCATACATTACATGCAGCCCTCCATACAAGTGTAATCCATGAGGAGATTAAAAAGGCTGCAGAACAGTACGGTCAATATAAATTATTCGGGTTTTTGTTGTATAACTGACGATTTGTTCTTTATTATTTGGGGTTATCTCTATATTTGTAATTTTCTTCGTCCACGACATTTTCAACAGTCTTTTGCAACATTAATTTGTACCCATCTTGATGTAACAGAGTTTAGGATTGCAACAGTATGATTAAATGCTCTAGACGTAAGTTTTGATAAGTAGTTTTCTCATATACAAGGCGACACATTCAAAAATGAGTAATGGTCTCTTCAAATTAAATGCGTTTTAACCCATAACCATTCTAATTGCTTGTTACTCTTCTCATTTCTAAATAAGTATCAAAATCATTGTACTTGTGGCAGCTTTTGTCCATTTAAAGAAATATATCCACATTCCTCTTTCTAAATTTTTTACTTGAGTACTTTATTACCTTCTTTTATTTATCTTTATTTTCATTTTGCCTGTTTCAATTTATAGTTCAGTCAAACCATTAATGGATTGTTGTAATTCCGTTTCGTTTTTTGTTAATGCTATGTTACCTGCATGTCACATAGACTCATACTATAAACCATTAATTTTTAATTATATTTTCACCAACAAATATTTTTGTTGCTGCTTCTCAGTGTATATTGAAAATGACCAGTCATGATTAATATGCTTCCCTTTTTTAACGCTAGCTACGGTGCCATTTATTATTAAGAAATCGTCTGTCTATAATCTATATGTAAATACTTAAAATTTTAAACAGTATATTCTAGTTTATATTATCAAACGTTCTTTAAATATGTATGTGTTACGTGCACTTTTATGTACCTATAGATATGTAGTTTTCGTATGTGATAATAATTTAACAATAAGATTCTGTTCTTTGCATATTTCAGTGTTGTATTTTTGAGGAATTCCCTCCATAACAGCATTTATAATATCATATCCATGAGGATATTTCCGTTTACATATATTCCTTTATAAGCATAAATATATGTCTTTTGCATTACGCCACATGTTTCATGTATGTTTTTGTGATACATGATCTATTCCAGGAGTCTTCTATAATTTTCAAAGTTTTATCGAATTTTTCATTTAAAATATCAGGTCATATTTTAATTTTCACCGATTTCAATTTCTTGTGAGGGTTCTAGATTCTGCAAGAATGTTCAAAAACCCATCTTTTCCCCCAATAATCACATTTCGATAAAAATGACTAGGAATAAAAAATTTGTTGCACAGAACAAAATTTTTTGAGAAAATCAAGTGCCACTACCTATCGTAACAATACAAAGTTTATATAAACCTTACTTATTTGAAAATATAATTTTTCTTGCGCAGAAAATATTTATCAGTCATGTAAGTAATATGCTACTCTCGTTTTTTCCTTTAATTCTACTTCTAACTAGCTGAAATAAACCTAACTTAATATCGCTTCTAGGCCTGTTGAACACGATCAAAGTGTAGTATCTGTTCTTATCAGCTTAATATCTGATGCACCTTGCAATGAAGAATACAGGGTCACTATATTCAACTAATTTTTGTATGGATGAATATAGTCTAGCCACGTATTGTGCCATTCTCGTTTTTTCCTTTAATTCTAATTCTATCAGTCGAAACAAACTTTAACGAATGTAACCTAAACTAATTAATAAACGAGGTTTATTAACACCAACAAATTTTACATTCTGCACAAAAATGTTTCATTCTAAGTAACAATTACAAAAATGTGATTTTTGAATAGAATGAATTATATAATATGAAATAACTTACGGTGTGACTCTAGATTGCCGTTGCATTTCGGACATTTATAACCGTCATTAGGAATAAAATTCCATTTAAAGTAAACTGCCTTTATTAGCGCATAAAGTATGAAGATAACAAATATTAATGATACACATATAAATGTAATTAAAATAATAAATTTGAAGAGATATAATAAATAAATTTAAAAAGCATTAAAAAAAAATAATTTACAAATAACAAATATAACAGGTAGTAGGAACAAAACGCGGGAAACATGATTTCAAACAAACTTCTATGGAGGAACTATTTACGAATAATTTTTAAACAAAAAATAATTAAATTTAAAAGTTTATTAACAAAATAACGTTTAAAATTAATAATTTTGTTTTTATTTTAATAAATAATTTTTAATAATTTTTAAATAATGTTTAAAATAAAATAACTATTAGCTTAAAATATTAATTAATTGACACTTTCGGTATAACCGAGAAAGTCGGAAGCTGACCGCTACATTACCGCTACAACAGTAAAATTTCGTTCTATTTCATGTTTGTAAACATAAAAATAAATAAAATTTTAAAAGGATGTAATTAATTTTGGAATCGTGTTTTAAGAAATGTAAAAATTGCCCGCGCACATCGGTGAGTAAATTTAACTATTTATAAGTTTATCTTAAATAGTTCTGTAAAATTAAGATATGATTTTTTATTGCATAAACTAGAATCCAGCTATCGGTTAAAATAAAGTTAATCACAGAATACGGTATAGTATTAATTGTTACACTTTATTTCCAAAAAATACTTGAAACATGTATTTTGCAAATTGTACAAAATGTAAGTTATAATTTGTTTAAGATATGGCCACCCTGTAAAAGGCGTTCAGCTTTAAGTTATATAACGGCGCGAGTAAAAGTTTTAGTCTGTTGATCTTACGTAGTTATAATTTTTGGATATTTGAAGTATTTATATATGATAGATTTATAAGGACCTGTAAGAATGACGAAAACAACGATTATTGAGAATGAAGCTGTTACTAATTTTCGCAAGTACTTACGAATTCCAACTGTGCATCCGAATGTTGATTATAGTAAGTTATGTATTAAAACTGTAATGCTTTATTTTTTATAGTTTCATAATTATGTAAATATAGTTTACAAATCTAAGTAATTAATCAATAATTTGGTCATTTAATCTATAATAATTAAAATAGTAGTACGTATGGATTAAATCTCACATCTTTTATGAACAAATTGTAAATGATTAAATTTCCAAAAATAAATGTCGAAAAGCATTGTGTGTTGTAAAACAAATATGTGGATTTTCCAAAATTGTAATGAACTGCAAAAAATTAGTTTTTCAACAAAAAAGTTAAGTCTTGAAAGAAAACGAAAGTATATTAAGTTTTTTCTATGTAAATGGTTCATGCCGAAAAAAATATTGAATGTATGGATATCAACTATGAAGATTGAAGATTTAAAAGTGCATTTGAAAACGAAATATTTTATTTAACGATCTCCCAAAGCGAAGCATAAAGTATAAACTTTGTAATGTTTCACTATTAGTCTTACTAATATATAAAATATATACAATCAAAAAATTGGCTACTAATTACATGTAATATAACTATATATATATATATATATATATATATATATATATATATATATATAATTAATTTTTGTATAGTATAGTAATGGTTAATAATTAACGTTACAGTGAAAAGTAATAGATGACAACCATGTCACGGCTATTGCAGTAACGTGTTAGTCTAAGAACACTATTAAATTTGTCATTGTTTAATTCTTATATCTTGAAATAACTGTCAATAATGCAATGATAACAGTTTTCATACTATATTGGAAGCAGCTACTTAGTTTTATGTAGTGACTGTACTGTTGGTTTTCTCCATTAAGAATCGTTTTGTGATGCATTATTATTACAATATATATATATATATATATATATATATATATATATATATATATATATATATATATAAAATAATTGAAGCGGCAAGTTCATTTTTTTCTATTCGGTCCTATTCTGTACTGTTGTTTTTAATTCATTGTATGTTATACATCTCATATCTTTTATTAGTTGCGACGTGTAATTGTTCCTCGGTCTTCATCGGTATCTGGAATTCATTGTTTTCTCTTCTCTGATTGTGGTTAACATTTCGTCATTCCTTATTATATGTCTCATCATTACAGCTCTTCTTTCCTTGATGGTATTTAATAAACTATTAAACGTCTTCGTTTTTAACCAGTTGAAATCAATTTAATTTTAACATTTTCCTCCAGAACCACATTTCTACGCCTTCGAGTTTTTTCGTACAATTTCATTTATCGTTCAAATTTCGCCCCCGTACAACATTACACTCCATACGTACAACTTCATGAATGTTTTCTTCAAATTATATCTATATTTTTACTGGTTAACATCGCATGTTTCTACATGAAAGCACTTTTTGTTAAAGTGGTCCTACACTTTGTATCTCCCCTGTGCTTTTTCCATTATCTGTTATTCAACTTCCAAGATATTTCGCCTTTTTGGTTCTGTGTACAATTTTGTTATTAATTATATCTTGCTTTTGCTGCAAATGCGTTTAATCGGTATATGTAATTAGAAATTTTGTAAATAATTGATGGTAAACGAGAGTTGAGCTGTGAGTGTTGTAATGCCAGCAAACAACTTTTAGAATCGGTGAGGATCAGAATATTAGTAGATGGGCGATTTACAGATACCTATCGGAGAGATTGATCTGCAATAAAAATGGAGCATATTCTATTAAGGGTAAATTTTTTTGAAATGTTGAGAGCGGATATGAGAATATTATCGAAGCACATTTGTTGAGCGAAACAGTAAGACCTAATTTAGACAAAACTTGGACTATGGATGTAAGCGATGTATTAAGAGTTTGGATAGCATTATCTAGATTATCGTGCATGACTTAAACTATTATATCGTCTGCGAAAGATAAAATTTTCACTGTATCTGGAAGGGGTGTATTGAGAAGTTTAAACAATACTATGTTAAATAAAATAGGGCTGAGAACGGACCTAGGGAATACCTAAGTACACCATGCAAGTTGTTGGTTTCATATTGAAATGAAAGAAGGTAAGCTGTCTTTTGGTGAATAAGTTACACTATGCTTCTTTAAATGGGGATGGGGCATCCAAGTTCGTCAGAGACTCGTTTAAGACTGGAATTGAGTTATTTATGTCTAAAAAACAAGTTATTAAATACTTCTTGGACATGAAAGATTTGTAGATATCACCTACTAATTGCGCCACGCAGTTTAAAGAGCTAAGATTACTACGGAAGCCGTACATTCCAGTTGGAAATAGACGACGATTTTCCAACCACCAGGTTATTCTGTTTTTGAGAATCTTTTCAAAAATTTTTCTTAGGCAAGAGGCCAGAGATATGGGGCGGTAAGATGAAGAATTAGGTAAAGTGGTATAATTTTTTTATGGGGATAATGATGAATTCTGACCATTCCTCGGGAAATGAAGCAGAGTTTAAAAAATAGTTGAAGCAGTTTAATAATGTATGTATGGCAGAAGTTGGTAAATTATTTTATATTTGAAAGGTGATCCCATCAATACCAGGGGAGGATCTTTTATTACGAGATAAAGTGTATTGGATTTCTGTTAGGGTAATGGGAAAGGAAGGAAAGTGGTTGTCCGGGTGGATATTTATACAACGTGGATTGTATGCAAGTTCTGTAATATTTGGGACATACGATGGTGAAATGGTGTCGACAAAATTATAATAATTTTCAGTAACAATATCAACTGAAGAAGGATTATAGTATGCAAAGTTCACAAATGATTTGGCTTTTTTCCATATGTGAGAAGCAGGTTGCGTACGATTGATAGAAGTAAAGAATTTTTTACAACTCTCCCTTTTACTGGTTAGTAATACTTGCTTAGTAATTTCTTCCAGATTATAAGATAAGTAATCGGATATGGTTTTGCTTCTACGAAATTGTTTAAATGCTACACTATTTGTGTCGAAGCACGGCACAATTAGGGTCACCGAGAACAATTTTCGTAGGCAAGTGATCACTTCCTAACGGAATATCTAAAACATCCCATTTACTGAAAAGTAGAAGATTGTTTGAGACGAGAGATAATTCGAGGGAATTAGAAGGAGGGTACATGCCGACTATCATTGATAAGAACAAGGTTTGTAGAGGAAATAATATTTAACAGGATACGTCCCATTTCATTCACATTACGTGTCCGTTGAAATCCCAAGCAATTATTACAAAGGACGAAGTTTGGATGGAGTTTATAAAATTGATGAAAAGGTTAACTTGCAAAATATTGTTGGGCGGACAGTAGAATGCGAAAATATATCCTACTTAAAAACTTAGTACAAATACAAACCGCATTGCAGCTGCTATTAAGAAGAATTAAGTCAAGGGAATGAGTACAATAGCACATATTATTTCTAATTAAAATGGCTGCACCACCATAACCATCTTCTCTGTCGTCCCGGAAACAACGATAACCGGGTAATGAAAAAATGGTATCAATTGATAACCAGGTTTCAGAGAGTAAGATAATATCATACGGATTGGAGGCTAAAAACCATTGGAGATTCAATTTATTTTTCTGGATGCTGCGGCTATTCCACTGTAGTATTCTTAAGGATGACATATCAATAATGAATTAAAATTAAAATGTAGTGAAAGTGGTTGGATACAGAAACAAAAAAAAATTACCAGATAAGGTGCTTCTTACCAGATGACACGAAAAACAGTTATGACCTATACATAGTGTAGACGAGCGATAGAGGAATAAAAATGTAAGGCAAAAAGGATAAATTACGGAACTGCATAGGGAATAATACACAAGAAAAACCATGTAGTGTAGGACACGAAAAGAAACCAAAAAATAGGAGAAAAAAAAGGGGAAATACGATACGAATTTAAGATAATAAGGTATTAGAGGAGGAAAGTTTTGATAATAAGGAATATTGTGGGTGAGTTATTTAATATTATTTTGTAATTTAGTTTTACATGTATCTGAACGAGTGTTATTATTAGAAGAATTTGGAAAAACGAATTTGTTAGATTCTTTTGCTTTAGATTGAGATTTATGGTTAGCAGAAGATGAGGATTGAGGAGTAGATGGAATAGAAGCTTTTTTAATGGGGGGGTGACTGTATCATCAGAGGGTGGGTCATCAGTAACAATATTTTGGGTAGTAACTGTTAGGGATGGCGATGACGATGTTCTACCAGAAAGAAATGAAAGTAAGTGTTTATAATTTAGATATGAGGGTGCCACAGGCAGTGGAGGACATGTGTGATTTGGAAGAGATTTACGAAAGAAGTATGACTGAGGGGAAGAATAACGTACTTGACGAGTTTCTATATTGGGGGTGGAAGGTATTGGAGCATACCGTATGGACGTTTTGCTATGTCTTAAAAGGAGAAAGCCTCACTAATGTGTGCTGATTTATTCTTACGGATTGCTTCTGATAATGATATGTTATCACAAGACATAATTTGTTGTTGAAAACGTTCTTTATATATAGGACAAGATTTGTCAGTGGCCATATGAGCTCCTATACAATTAATGCATGAAGGGGCAGAAGTATTTGTATTTGAGCAACTGGAGGATAAATGGCTCTCATGGCAAAATGAGCACCTAGGTTTGGATCGACATTGTTGAGCAGTGTGTGAGAACCGCAAGCAATCCGCACACTGTCTTGGCGTCCGAATACTTGGATCTACCTTTAAGCGCAACCGATATAGTGCGACATACTCTGGTAGAGAGTTACCAAGGAATTTAATTTCAACCGTCTGCGTTGGGATTAACGACCTTTCCGCGCGACAGGTGGATACATCTGATACAACTTGGACAGAGCTTTCTATATTTTCAAAAATTTCTGTCTCTGAGATATTAGTGGGAATACCTCTAATCACGCCAAATCTATACAAAATAGAACTTGGAATAAAAGCTGATATATTATTTTCTTTGTTGACCTGTTCAACAAAAATATTAACATGTTCCTGACTATTAAAGGTTGCTTTGATTTTATTAATACCGTTACGTTGGAAATATTCATCGCCGGGATATTTTGCTAATAATTTGCATATGGCCAAAGGATGGTAATTGCCAAGATTACTATTTGCAACTCGAGAAGACGATATAATAGCTATATAAGGGCCCGAATGAACGTTTTTCACACATAGTGAATTAATAATTGAGTTATTAATATTAAAATTATTATTACCACTATTATTTGAAATGATCATACTATTACCATCATTATCATTACTACTACTATGATTATCATTATTAACGTTATCACCATTACCAATACTACTACTACCGCTAATACTAATATTAATATTACTATTATCACTAGGACTATTACTATAGTTATTAGATAAATTGGGATTATTATTGATAGTATTATCGCCATCACCATTATTACTATTATGATAAAATTCTTTATTTAAGCTATCGGAACTGTTGAACGAGTTATCTATACTTACGGATGGGGGCGGACCCCCCATCGCTCGAGTCATTCATCAGCTGGCGAAACGAGTAAAGCTAGTACTATGTACAAAAACGAAAACGCGAGGATAAGAAAAATAAAAAAAAAAAGAAGAAAGAAATCGACACGTGTTTAAATAAGAACTATTTACGATTAACAAGCAACACAACAAGCACGACCGATCGAAAATATTACGACAATATTAAATTGATTTAATATTGTAACATTGAAAACAAAAAGTTCACTTTCTAAATGTATAATTTTTTATTATATTGAACAGATCATATTTATGATGCACCTTTATAGAAGTTAATAAATATTAATTTCTTTCGTTCATATTCCGATGGATGGTTTTACAGTTAAAGAAGTGTTTTATTTAATGACTTTGATGTGTGATAGTTTAAGTCTACATTTTTGTGATATTCCGCGTTTACACATCTGTACGGCACTTTGTTGAGACTCCTCACTTGTGGATAAAAATGGGTTTGCATGATAAGCTTAAAACTATTTTTAAATCCGGTTATTGTTCTATATATTCGATTTTAAATTATTGTGTTTTTTTTTTAACTATTATCTAATACATGTGTGTGTGTGTGTGTGTGATTAAAATATGATAACTGTTTAATGTTGTGTAAGTTAGCTTAGTGAATTTTTTAATACAAAAGATTTTAAAATTTTAATTTGTTCTTTTAAATGACCGAGGAAATGAGATTATAGACAGATTAGATTAATAATGTAGCGTGTGGTTTTATTTTTGGTCATCGTACATACTTCCATATCTCGATCATGAAAATTTTTTAAAGTAAGTTTTAATGGACATTAGTTAAAGTATTGTCTTGACAGAACTGTTGCGTTGCAAGCAAATATCGGATTTATTGGGGGGGTCTCTTTTCTCATATTATAAATTCAGATGCATTATTAGATGTGTCAGAACATATCTGATGCGTGTTTTTAATACGTATGGACACGAAACACGTATTTTAATAATAAAATACTTTTGCCGATCGATGCCGTTAGTTTTATGTTGGATTACTGAGGTATCAGAGGCGAGTATCAAAGAAAACTTCAGTATTTCGATAATCATATCTATCTTTAGCTGAATAACCATGTAATGTATTGTATTGATTGAATTATTTACATTCTCGTTTGTATTATGCTTTTTATGAATGAAATTGTAGATTTAACTGTATATTATGATCATGTATGCACATTTCAAAATATCTTTTGTGTTATTTATTATTTTTTTTATTGTATATTGTAAAGAAATTTTAATAATAATTAGTTCTTTATCCCATCAAATTATAATGAAATGGAATAATAATAGTAATAATAATTTTTACATTAATTAATTTTATTTTTTATCACGGTCGCTACTTTGCAAAGAAATTGTGGATTTCAACCGATTATACCTCTCGACAATCTGTTATCATAAACTGACGAAAATTACCGAATACAAAAATCAGCTGATGGAGTAGCTAACCTATCGTACAATTGATTTATATTTAAACTAAAATTATAAGTTTCTTGAATACTATTTTATTCGTTTTACCCGTTAACATTTTGATATATACAATGAGTTCAAATATCGATTTATAATAACAACAGAACATGTAAAATGTACATAAAACAATATATATATATATATATATATATATATATATATATATATATATATATATATATATATATAATATAAGGTAACATAAAAACATAAACCTGACGGTGCACCGCCGGAAGGATCTGATGCGATACCAGCAGACTGGTGCGTACGATATGATTCAAATTAAGTTTATTCCATGGCGCTATAAAAAATACTACAATGCCTAGATCTCATACACTATTTTGCTCTCCATCTAGTTATTGGTGCTCACCGCACATAACCGTCTGTGAACATGTATTCCTTACTAGGCAAACTTCCATTACATGATTATAGAGAATGTCTAAAATTTAAACAAATACTTAGTTTCATCCCTATACATGACCCTTCTTCGAAATTCCCATTCCTATTCCTCGTCTTACAGCCAGTTTAAATGTATTCAGTACAAATTACAGCACTTATACAATGACTAACTCGAATTATCGAATTCTTGCACCCTGGAAAGAGATTATACATATCAATACAATCTTCCTGCAATATAAGAATATGACGGAGCGTGAGTTCGTTGTAAAAGCATATAACTTAGTAAACAGCTATTTACCAGCAACGTTATGCTTTATTGACGGCGCCAAATCTCTATTTCGTTCTACTAATAGTCTTACAGCATGCACATTCTCCATTTAACGATTTATGCTATCCCATACGATCGCATAATTCTTGCCCTACGTATAATGCAGAATTATACGGTATATTTTTCTGTCTTCAACATTTACTCTTAAACCCTAGTGACGTAAAAACACTAATTGTACCGGACTACCTCGTCGCTGTATCAGCCTTCAAGAACACAAAATCAAAAATCCTCTTGTTAATCACATACAATCTCTTTTTTACCAACTATCACGTGATACAGATCCAGTACCCCTCTTATGAGTTCCAGGTACTAAGGGAATTGTTGGAAACAAAGCGGTGGATAAGGCAGCCCATTCTATACTATAATCCCCTATAAAGCCTCTCCAGCATTAAATACAGCTCTCAAGTACTTGATTCGCCACAACTGGCAACAGAAGTGGAACTCATACCACCGTAACTTCCTTCTTACTATCAAATCCAATGTTGCCTTGTGGAAACCACCTTCCAAATATATATCACTTAACAGGCTTCGCCTTGGCCACATATAACTCTCTCTTGACCGTCTACTCCAACGTGCTCCTCCAGTGTTTTCCCTTTTGTTTACTCCCAACCCTTCTTTTATTTGCCATATTTTGCTATACTGTCCTACATTCCACCCCTGTCAACCTCACATTCATCCGCGTATCATATCTGATTTCCTCTCCAACCGTCTTTTATTCCTTCAATTATACAATTTCGTTCCTCTTCTAACCTCATCTGCTACATCTAAATGTTAAATTACCAGTACCGTAATAGTAGTTACACACGACACTATAAAAATAAGAATAAAATAAAAATAGATATCTTCTCCGCATCTAGATTGTTTCGACGTTATGTTAATTCTTTAAAATCGTCTGAAATCAGCCGATTTTACATTCGATTGTTTCTTTGTTTTGCTGTTTAAAATTTATTCATTCTTATTATATCGATTTGCGGTTCTTATCGCGAATTGAAACTATTTAAATTTACATATCGATACTTACATTACGTATGACTTTAATCTTCTATCGTTTCAAATGACTAAGACTTTAAAATAAGAGAAAATCGTTCCGAATAGATTCTAAAAATTTATTTTTCGATTAATTATACGCGTATTTATAAAAACGTGTCGCGTTTGTAAACGCATATTCGATACGTGTCTATTCTACTGTACGTCGGACGATACTGACTACCATGTTGGCAGGCTGGCTACTTCACGTACGTTATCTGCCAATTCTGGTACATAACCACAAAATTCCCATAATGTCTTTTGTTGTGGCATTTATGACGATATTATGTGTGTATATGTTATTATTATTATTATTTATATTCTATCGGGAACTATTCTAACTCGATTTTTATCTAGATCGCCGATTAACGAATAATTTTTGTAACATATATAAGATCGATTTTTACATATATACGGTATTGTATTTTTACTAATATTTATTTTGAATTTTATATTTTATTTAGTCTATTCTATTTTTTACGCTAAAACTTGCATTATTATCAGCTAGAATTAGTGATTTTTAGAGTTGTACCTTCTTCCATAGGTGAATGTGTAAAATTTTTATTGGATCAGGCAAAAAGTTTATGTCTTCCATCGAATGTATACAATTTTGCTCCTGGAAAACCTGTGGTAGTGATAACATGGGAAGGTAAAGAACCGCACTTACCATCTATCCTATTAAATTCTCATACAGATGTTGTTCCTGTTTTTCCTGTAAGTATACGTGTAATTTTACCATGTCGGTGATTTATATGAAA
Source organism: Coronaproctus castanopsis (assembly GCA_032883995.1). Classification (NCBI taxonomy): domain Eukaryota; kingdom Metazoa; phylum Arthropoda; class Insecta; order Hemiptera; family Monophlebidae; genus Coronaproctus; species Coronaproctus castanopsis. The sequence continues at coordinate 135,887,338 of CM065052.1, read as the reverse complement.
ATATTAACAGCGTATTCTACTAAATAAAAATTGTTAAACGGAAATGTTTAAAACGCGGTAAATTTATGTTTAATAAATAAACTAATTTTTGGAATTAAAAAAAAAAAAAAAAAATAGAAAATCTTATCGCTTCGAAGGTTGTGCGAATAATTTAAATACGTTCGGGGGTATAAGAAATGTTGGAAAAGAAATTATAATAGTTGTGACCCAGAGAAGACGGACGGTTTTGTTTTTTGAATAGCGCAGTTGGTAACACCGCTACAACGCAAATCGCGTGCTTCACGTTTATTGTATACAGGAGAGATTTGTTTCTGTCCAGTTTCAGTTATCATGGTATCCTATAATGAGCAGTAGCGTGTGTTTTGCGTGGATTTTCGGTGTAAATCGATCACGACAGTGCAAAGAGAGTTTCGAAAAGAATTCAAAGTTACTAGTTTTTTTTTTTTTCTGTAAGAATACCCTAAGGGCCGCATTTACGCAATACGTCTGCTGAGATCTGGAAGACCTGAAAACTCGGATTTCCGAAGAAATTTCAAAAATTCCGCGAACTATACTCGAAAAAGTTTTCGAAATTTATTGTTGCAAATAAACGATATTGTGTTCTACAAATGATTGCAAGCTAATTTCTTTTTCAAATAAAATTTCATTCAAAAATTTTATTCGAGTACTTTTTATGTTATTTAAAAAACAACAAAACCGTCCGTCTTCTCTGGGTTACCTTATAGTATAACAACGATATAATCTATTTTTCATTAAATAATGAAAATATTTTGCACTGGAATATTACTTTTAAAAAATATGTATAAAAATTTATTTTTTGTGTTTTTCAAAAAAATAACAAAACCGTTTGTCTTCTCTAGGTCACCCTATAGTAGAACAACAAAATAATAAAAGGACCATCATTATCTAGATTCGTTCAAAATTAATACAATATTTTTTTAATATAAGGACGTATGTTTTTGTGTTTAATATTTTAAACATAAGTTTCACGTGCGTGAAATTATTATTTATGATAAATTGTCATTTTATATAATTTCTTTTTTAATAAATAATTATTTAAATTTCTAATTTCTTTTTTTTTTTTAAATTGTAATACTCCAGGGCGCAATATTTTCATTATTTAATGAAATATATTTTTAAGGTTATCGAAATCATTGAATATGTTTTAGTGATTTTTTAACTAGCGGTAATTAACTAAGAACATTTTTTAATTACCGAGCGCAATGTTCCATTTTTAATTTAAAGAATATTGCAACGAGACAGATTATGAACATTTGAATAGATGATTATCAAAAAAAGATTTTCTGATCGATACGATTGTGTATAATGACGGTAGATAAGATTTTTTTTTAACGTATAACATTCACTGTTTTTTATCTTCATTTTTTTCTTGTGTAAGGAGCGTTTTTTTTTAATTTTATTTGTGACCTGATAGACCTACATTGAATTCTTGAAATGATATCATAAAAATAGTACGTATATCTCGAAATATCCATTTTTTTTTTTTAAATTCCGTAAACTACTTTTTTCGGCATTAATAAAACATTTATGGATATTATATTAATATCCATAATTTTTTGAAATCACGTATGTGAAAACACCATAGAAAAAGAAGACGAGACTTCATGACAACTCTGTTGACGTCCTGCAATTTAAACGAATTCGCTATTTCAAGACTTATTTTAAAAGTACGGGTTTTTATCATTTTAGCCGTATCGTTTAATATGAACAATCTGTCTGGTGTGCTTGCGCTTGTTGCCGACCACGTAAATGATGATGTAATGTTCTAGCGCAAAAGCAAATCCTTAGTTATATAGAATTTAGAAGAGTTGAAAATTGCGCTCTTAAACTTATATTTACTTCGTTAAAATAAAAATGTACACCATTGCGTTAATTTCTGCGCAATGCGAATGATGTAAACGAAGTAGTATGGCAATGCATAGAATTATTAACAAAAAAAAAATGAAATAAACACGCAGAATGATCAGTTAATAATAACTAAATGTGTGTGATAATAATCTGACAGTAAAAACGACAGAAAAAATATGTGATACTGAAACCGATAGTTTCGGACCATATAAAACCAAAATCGTAACGTTTTCGAATGAATGCGTACATCACACGATTAAAACTGAGGTATATATAAAGTGCGGAGAAATTGAATTGGTACAATCGCGTAAATATTTAGGAGTGATCGTAGACAAGTATTTACGATGGAGCATGCACACGTGTGTAGAGAAAAAAATAAGAACACTGATATCAGCAATATACACATCGAGATAATATGTAAATAAAATCACATTGAATACGTTGTATTATTGCTAAGGTTGAATCGAGAGTATGTCATACAAGCGTGGGGATCGATTAGTGAAATATGTATAGAAAAATAAATAGATTTACAAAACAAATGTTTAAGACGTGTTTAAAGTAGAACAATTTTTTAACTCCAGGCTTTTATAAATTTTTCGTATCATACTTAACTGTCAGAACATTTGTTGTTAGAATAAATGATGTCTTTTCCCAAGAACATAAAGTTTTAGCTTCAGTGCCACAGTTTGCTTGGTCCAATATTATATAACATCTATATTGCGAATATGCCTATCTCGAAATAAACAATATTAGCAAAATTTGCTGATGATGTAGTTATTCTAGCTGCTAATTCAATTCAGAAATATGGTTGTACGTGTGGTTTGAATGGTAAAGTGAGTACATAAGTGGCGTATAACATTTAAGCCATCCAAATGTCGATTATTAACAGACAAAGAACACGTCCTCTAATATGTATCCGTGGCGATGAAATTCAACACACACTCTCATGGCGGCTTCATCCAGATTGCCGTATCCTCTTCTAGGAAGGAACTCAGCTTTAAACTTAACTTTAAAAAGAAAAATTTATTTAACTATGATAGCTCCAACCTGGAAATGTGGAATCGAATTATATTAAACTGCATGCAAAAGCGATATATTGAGAATACAGCGACAACAATCGAAAATACTTCGTATCATCACGTCTGCACCAAAATATCTCTAAAACTTAACCCTCCATAACGACCTAAATCTATCATATGTTAGTGAAGTTGATATAAACTAGCATAGAAAGTTTTTTGATGAATTACCAAAAAAAAAGAAGACTGATTATGAGGGAAGAAACAGAATATTTATAGAGAGGTTTATATTTAATGACTAGATGACCCGGGCAAACTTCATATCGCGTCAGAATCAACAAATATATTAACTTATTAGCTGAATTAAATAAAATACAAATACTGATGGAGAATTAGGAATAATACAAAAAATGAAAAAAACAAATTTTTAAATGATATGCCGATATTGTTTAATTTTTTTAGATTTAATGAACTTAATAAAAAATTATATTTAATTCAGCAAATAAGTTAATATAGTTATTGATTAAGGGAAGGCTAAATAATATTATATATCATATAAAATCTATTGTCTAGTGTTGGTAAAAGAATTCTAGAATCGGCCGAATCTCTGGAGAAATTTTTAAAAATCGAAAATTATCGCTAAAAGAGTGAATTTTGAAAAAATCACAATTGCTTATTATTTGACTTGCCTTTCACAATGATAAAACATGTATGACGTATAACAGTCACTGCTACGATCGAGACACAAATAACACCAAAGAGAAAATGAACGAAAACTGTGTAGAGAGTGAGAGAAAAGAGACTGTCGTTCTCACCTCTACTCCGTGATGTTTACTGGTTGAGAGATGACAACGGTAGACACCTGGCGGGGATAACTGATCGATTGGTAGTTGATCAGTTATCGACCGGCGAGGGTTGAAGATTAACTTAAATTGAAAAAAAAAGTAAATCGTAACTATAAATTATACATGAAATATTATAGTCGATTGCCATCTTGCAATCTACTTGCTGATCTGTGGATGGAACAAAAAATCGTGATTAAAAAACAGGGGTTGATAGTAGAAGGGTAAAAATTTGAAGTTGCATGTATTTTTCAATGCTAAATCATAAAATAAAAATAAAAAAAACCATTTGGGGTGGTCACCCTTATCATTTAGGGGTATGAAAAATAGATGTTGGCCGATTCTCAGACCTGCTCGATATGCACACAAAATTTCATACAAATCGGTTAAGCCATTTCGGAGGAGTTTGGTAACAAACACCGCGACGCGAGAATTTTATATATTAGATTAAAATATCTGCCTACTTAACAGCATCAGAAAATCAAATAAAAATAAAAGAAAATAAACAAACTTATACGATGTGATGGACGTTAAAATGTAAAATACCGGTAAATAGGACAAAATATGCAGAACAAAACAGATAGTATGTTTTAGTTAGAATATTAAATCGATTGTCAGATGACATACTACAGGAAAACATATAAAAGGAAGCTTAAATAAAAAATCAAAAGCTGTCTAAGAGATAAAATCATCAAATGAATAATTTTAAAGAGGGTAGCAGAAAAATTTACATAACGAACAAAATGGATAAATATAGAAGAAAACTGCTAGACATGTAATAATCAAAACGCTGCTACACAAATTACGTAAAATAGAAATACGAGCAAAACAAGAGTGTACGTGTGTAACTGCGAGAAATGGATGAGAGTGGGAATGTGAGAGTGAAAGCGCGAACACACATAAATTAAGATATACGTATACATTAATAGATGAAAAGGACTGAATATGAAACTTATATTACCAAAAAAAAAAAAAAAAAATCAAAATTACAGTTAGAAATGGACGAAACAATATCCACAACGTGAAATAAGACCAAGGTGCATTTTGTCACCGTTGCTATTCAATATTCATTCGGAACAGATATTCAAAAGAACCCAGTAGAATTCAAAGGAGGCATTCGAGTTAATGGAGTATTGATAAATAACATCAGATTCGCTTCGCTGATAACATCGTTGTTATAATAAACACTCAAAAAGGACTGGGGAAGTTACAGAAGATATATATATATATATATATATATACAGAAACTCGAAAATTAACATGGAAAAAACAAAATATATGAAAATATCTTGCAAAGGTAGCGACAGTGACGTAGTGAAAATAAATAGGGAAAGTAGAGATATTGGCTAATGGAAAATGGGAATTTGGATAAAGAGGTCAGATGCTGACTAGAAGTAGCGTGTTTATAAAATTTCGAAGTATTATATGTTGTAATGATATAAACAAGAAATTAAAACTGTCTTGTCAAATATTACATCTGGCAAACAATATTATACGTGACAGATATAATCGCAGGAATTGCTTTAAAAAAAATGTTTTTCAAATGTGGATATATAGACGTGACATAAGTTCAAAATAAGCTGAACAATAAGGAAATGGTGCAACATTTGCTGAATTAGTAACGATTATTATTCTTATTCTTCGTCGTCCTAACGGGAAAATTGATCATAGTACATCATGCCAGAACTCTAAAAAGTTCATTATTTTTCCATCCAATTTAAGGACGTCGTTAAAGGTACAGTTGTGCGGACAAGATTTATATTCGAAGAGGTGTTCCATTGTTTGGGATTCACCGCAGTCAAATGTGGAGCTTTTACTACCGTTCCATTTCTTCATATTGTTCCTTGTACGCCCAACCATAGTCCTTAATCTATTAAGAGATTTCCACTTTTGGTAATCCAGATCTGCACCTATTGGAAGGTTTTCTACTGGTTCAATCCAGCGACTTTGTATAATTTTATTGTGTTCCTCTTTCCGAGCCGTTAACCGTACCTCCTCAGGCTTGGCGCCAAGTGGATTTGTTGCGGCCATGAAACTTCTCCGCAGATTTCAATCTCCGCCGCTGCTGGATGTATCCAAGTAGCAAGTGTCGACTATCTGACGATTATTATTAAAAAACGCAAAATAGTGTACTTGAAACATATTATTAGAGATAGTAAGTATGAAATATACAATTTATAGTGACAGAGACATGGACACTCTCACAGCAGCAGCTTTTAAAAAAAATATTGCTTTCGAAATGCGGATGTATAGACGCATATTGAAAATAATAAAGTAAGCAATAAGGAAGTTTTGCAACGTTTGCAAAAATAACCTGAATTAGTAAAAAAAAAAAATGCAAAATAATATACTTGGAACATATTATTAGAAATAGTAAATATGAAATATTACAATTGATAGTGACAGAGACATGGACGCAATTATTGCTTTCGAAATGCGGTTGTATAGACGTAGATGCTTCGAGGTATTCGGTTTGTTGCTATTTATTACAAATATTAGTTCTTATTTATGATTTAGAATGTTTATTTTTATTTTACTATAATAAGGATAAAGAAAAGAGTATGTCTAGGTTTCAGCTTGCCGCCATATTTATTTGACTTATGTATATGGAAAAAGCTATTCAAAATTACATAACATGCAGTGTAAATGAGATAAATGAAAAAGTAATACTAAATAAGATACGCTGATGACATTTCTATAATAGCAGAAAGTGCAAATTAATCTAGTATAATGGGTAACTTTATGAACATGTATAATATATTAACAAAAAGAAAACTGAAATTGTCAAAAATCAGGAGAAATAAACCAGATTGTGGCTGTCACCTATTTAGACATCGGAATTCACAAGATGTTCGACAGAGCTTATTGGGAATGTGTGAAGTCTTGTGGAATTCGGCTAGTACAATGGGAGGTGGCATTGATGAGCTGATAATAATTGTCAGTATTTGTGAAAATTACCGAATGATACTAGTATGGTTTTTTTTTCATATGCAGGTAGCAGGTGTTTACAATTGATGGAAATAACGGATTTTTTCCAACTCTTTCTTTTTGTGGTTCCTAGCCCCCACTACAGGGTATATAAACTAACAATCAGAGAATAGTAATGACATTTATAACGGTATTATAGTAGTCAGTCGTAACTGGCTGTGTAAATTTATGATATAGCTAACATTCTAAAAATACTATACGTAATTAAACGTTTATAAGTAAATATTTTTTTTTTCTTTTTTAATATATATATTATTTTTATGTCCTATTTTATTATTTTTTTATTACTTACTTCAAATAAATTGAACATATTTACATTACATATAATTTTATATACTTAGAATAAATTTGATTCGAATGGAGAATTAATAACATAATTGCAGAATTCATTAACATATAAGAAGTGTCATCTATTCACAAATATATTATTTAACAGAGTATCGGTAATATTAAAATTACGGGTACAATTAGTATTAATAATGCGCGTAACTGCATCCTCATTGTAATGTAATGGACGAGTATTTACATTTGTTTACTTTAAATCTATACGAATACGTATTAAACTTGCCGTGTTCAGTTAACATTTGTGTAACTGAGTAATCAGTAACGAAAAAAATACATTTATACCTTATAGGTTTTACAGCTAAAAGATTCTCAGATAGTTGAGAGCGCAGATAACCTAAGTAATTAAGTAATTGGGCGTGGTTATGATTCTACGAAGTTGTTCAAATGCTACACTTAATTTTTATCGTTCTACAGCGTAATTATGGTTACACCATTCAACTTATCAGAATGAAAGAAAGAATTTTTACAAACATAACGGATTAACGATAACTGCCGCATAAGATTCTGGTAATAAATTGTTCATATACGCGAGAATATTAAATACCGAGCTATTTAAAAGTGGGTTACATAATGAAAAATCCGAACAATATCATGTGGATTATGACAAAAAAACAAAAACAAAACACCGGTAGCGATTCAATTTGTTCTTCTGGATACTGCGATTATTTTGTTGTAGTATTTTTGCGGAAGAATAAAATGTAAAAGTAGTAAAAAAAATTTATAAAAACATTCCTACGATGGATTTGTATCTACGGAATTGAAATATGGATATTACGTGAAGTAAACAATGCAAAACTTGCGAATTTTGAAAGTTGGAATGATGATGATGATCGTGTCAGCGAAGGAGGAGATCGCCATAAATTAGTATCAGGTTTGAAATACCAGTGTGTCTTGGAACCCATATAAATAATGGTTAAGAGGAACGGCCGGTAGATAGGATGCCGATTATTTCTTTGGCCACCGGGTGCTGATTTTTACGCTTATAATTACTGATGCTGGTGATTGCTGAATGAGAGTCGGTGGCAATGACAAACTGCATAGAATTTCTACCAACAGAATCTTGTATATAAAAGTTTTATAGCATAAAGTTCAGCCGAAAGGATTGAAAAATGTGGAGGTAGAGGAAATCTGATCATTATTTCGTGTACATCCTACACCAGAATTTGACTTAGAACCATCTGTGAAAAGAATTTGGTGGCCCTTGTATTGATCTAATATAGTAGAAGGATTATTATGATCTGTTTGGAATAACGAAAGATTTACTTTTTGCGGAAGAATGCTTAAAATAAAAATGTTTATAGCCGGATTAATGAAGAAAAGAAATATTAAAATTATGTCCCAACGAAAACAACAAATGGGTTGGTTATACGTTAGGATATAATAAGTTACTAATAAAAATAACAGAAGGAAAACCAGTAGATAAACGCTCAAAATGAATACCAAGGAGAAGATTTATAGGTTAGAAGAGAAGATTGAAAAAAAGCGGTAAGGATTTTACTGGCTGCTGTTAATTAGTCATTAGATTTTTTTTTTTTAATCTTACGTGCCAGCTACAAAGGCTAAAAGCACGGAGTCTATTATTCCGTTATTATTGCTGTGAAGATAATTTAGTGCAATATAAGTATATTATCATTTTTAGGTATAAGTATTTCATTAAGTGTGTTAGGAAACTGTAATGAAGAGCGATTAGAGTTTTATACAGAGAACAGTGGCGTAAGATATGAGCTATAGTGATTTGAACATTACAGGTTGAACAAGTAGGAGGATCGGTTTTGGATAAGATATAAGAATGAGTAAAGTGTGACCTGTGTAGACACGGAACAGCATCACTTCATCTTGTCTTGTGCGAAGAACGCGTTGAATAGGCTAGATACCACTATGTTGAGGTAAACCGGAAAAGCTGATGACTGTTGCTTGTTCCTTAAATTTAAAGAACGTGCAGCGACGCATATCGGGACATGTTTCTGGATGAAATTCCGCAGGAGACTTGAAGGCAGCTTCTTTCGCAGCTCAATCTGCTTCTTCATTCCTTCCATATCTCCCTTATGTCCAGGAATCTAAATTACATGAGTCTGCAGTCTTTGCTTGCTGATTGTAGTTGATACTACGCGATAATAATTATATACATATATTATGTATGTATGTATGTATGTATATATATATATATATATATATATATATATATATATATATATATATATATGAAGTAATGATTTATGTTAAAAGAAACGAAGCCAGTTAAAATCATTAATGTTAATAACTAATAATGAAAATTATTCGACAGTTACATCATTTTCAAATTAAAATAAATTTAAATAATAATAAATAAATATATAATAAAAAACAAATACAAAAGTAATATATGAAAAATATATACTTAACTAAAAAATAACTAACATCTAACGCATCTACTTCAAGACTGAGATGCTATATTATATAACCTACAATTATGTACGCTAAATACTCATATTATGAATATACTTAGTATTTAGTATAGATAATTGTAATATATCATATATGTTGGGTTGACAACCATTTCAGTCTTGAATGATACGGTAGATGTTATTTTTTTTAATTAAATAAATTTTTTGATACATTACTTTTATTCTATTATTGCGTATTTATTTATTATTAATTATTAACATTAGTAATTTTAACTTGATCGTTTCATTTTTTATACTAATAATGATATGGTTAAACGAATTAAAATATTTATTATTGAAAAATTGAATAAGGCATGGAAATAATTATGCGTGATTTAATGTTTTAAACTGCATTTGTGTCGAATCTCTCGAAAATCTAAAAAAGTATTTAACTGTTACTCGTTAGTCGTTATCATCTGACCAGGTTGATTACGTAAATGTGTATGTCTACGTAAGGAATAAATGAAACGAAGTTAAATATCGTACAATAAAAAATTTTAATTGGTAAAAAAATAAACAAAAAAAAAACAACTTTCGTAATTCGTTATCTATTTACACTGAATTAAGGAAATCTTTAATTTATGATATACGCCTGGTTTGTCTTATCGTTAACACCAGGAATTTATTTATTGTTTAATGTAATATTTTCTTCATCATAGTGCATTAGTGTTTAATATGATAAATTTGTATTCTTTATTATAATCTACACGTGAAAGTTTAATTATTTCGTGGAGTGGTTTATATCATTTTTTTATTCTTAAAGAGTTTTTTCAATTTTAGCGTCGTTATATATATATATATATATATATATATATATATATATATATATATATATATATATATATATATATATATATAAGCATAATTTATTAACAACGCACATTTCGTGGTAATTTCAACGAATACATAAAACGCTGTGTGTGTGCTTGTAATGAAGTTATGAGCTAAGTAAATAGATAAAAACTGTTATATAGAAGTTTCGATTTATGAAATAAAATAATAGACCTATAAACCAATTCTAATTTTTTGACTTAACTAGAATAAAATTGTATAGCTCTAAAGAACACTTTAAACATTCCGTTTCGAATAATACGATTTCGTTTGTACCAATTATTGTTGTATTTATTGCTAATGTTTCCAAGACGCTATTTTTCTTAGATGAACATTTTCCTCCTCAAAATCGATTTACGAACTTATTTAGAAATATTCATTTATTTTGTTCATGGTTTTTTAGAACATTTACAAAATTTAATGTATACGAGATTTGCGGATGTAAGGATTACAATAATGTACCTAATAATACTTTTTTTATAATAAATAAATATGTATTTGTAAAATTAAATATTATAAGTAAATGACAACTTAAAAATCACCCATCATGCGACTTATGCGTTAAAATTTGGATTTTTAAAATTATTTTAAATTTTTTTTGTTATTTTTAAAAAATAATTAAAATTTAAGGTTTTTTTAAAAAAAAATCAAGTATTTGTCTAAAAATGTTTTTTAAATGATTTTTTATTATTTTTTTTTAAATTAATATTTTTTATTTTATGGGTTATATTAATTTAATATAAAAAATATTTTTTTATTATTTAAAAAAATAATTGTTTTTATGTTAAAGTTTTGACTTTTTAATGGTTTTAAGATTTTAATAAAAAATTGCTTTGTTTCTCACTTTTATGTTTTTTGTTTTTTAGTCTCTCTCTAGTTATATTTCGATAAGGTTATATATACATATATTTAATTGATAATATATAAATGTCTAATATTTATATTTAATATAATTATATATTAATATATAAAAATGTAATATAATATGATATTTATTTCATAGTATATTTTATATTAAATTTTACTTTTGCAAATAACGTATATATTTGAATATTATACTTATACATATAAATTTTATTTATTCCTCCAATTTATATATATATGTATGTTGTATTATTAATATAAGTATTAATTTGAGGAATAAGTAAAAAAGGTAAAATTAATTTGTATTAATTTGACTGAGGATGGAAGTTTTACATCAGTTTGTTTAAATATTGTATTACTTTTGTATTTTTTTGATGTTATTTACATTTTTGCTGTTTTTATAAGGTCGACGGATAAATACTGGCTTCCTGTTTTCGCTTACCGCTCTTCTTCAAAATTAAAATTCCGAAAACTGAGAAAATTTTACACATACGGAGAGGCTGCTTAATGCATATAGATAAAGATTACAAACCAATAAGGGAACTGAAATCCAGACAACCACCCTCAAAGCGGCAGTACATATAGAGAACACACCAAGAAACTGTAAGGAAAGATGGAAATGGACAGAGAGTAAGGCCATTAAAACAGACCTAATACAAGGTACCAGTATAGAACTTCCGAACATGGACCACCTGTAACGATAACAACTTGGAATAACAAATAGACTGCAATAAGAAACCAACTGCGCCAGAAATTCCATTATCGAAAATTAAAATAAAAAAAAAAACGGATAAATTAAATCTGCGAAAATGTCGGCCCCTGTGACTATTTTATTTGTAAACGTATTTGTCAAGTTGATCTCAAACCTTCGAATTCGCAATGAATTTCCTTTTTACACTTTATTCATTTCTCTTATGCATATTACTTTATTCATACTAGTATCGGTATTATTATTACTATCATATAAGTTATTGGGCCTCCGACGCCAGTTCTAATTCTATTGGAAACGAGAATTATTCATAATAAAAATGTCTCCAGCCAACTCAGTTATCCATCTGATTCGTCAGTAAATGAGTACCAACTTGGAAATTAGGTGGGCACGGACAATGGTAAACCGCACCATATTAGCTTATCCAGGATGTGTCGTTTAATTTGTCATCTTATTTACCTCCAGATTGATGAAAATTGATTAGGTGATGTCCACTTATCAACTTTCAAATTGATGACGGGGTGACCAACAGTTTTGTTTTTTGAATAACTCAAAAACTACTCGACGAAAATTTTTGAATGGAATTTTATTTAAAAATCGGCAAACGAGAGATTAACTAACAATTATTTGTGAAACACAATATATCGTTCAGATGACCGCCATTTGCAATTCATTCCACCTTTTTAAAACATTTTCGAAAACTTTTTCGGTCTTGTTGAAACCATGTACGCCCCAAACGGCGAGGGCGACGAAGTGAGCGAACCAAAAATGAGTTTATCATCTCGATATACACGTTTCCATTAACAGTACCAGTGAACAAATAAGACCCCACTATTTAATTCCTGAGTTATTGCCAGTTTATGAGAATGAAATTTCAGCAATATACGACGAATAGATTCTCTCGGCAGGTTTAAACAAGCAGCGTGACAACGAGCAGAACGACCGGGACTCCGAATGATCGCTGCCTGAACTGGATCGATATTTGTTGGGTAAGAACAGTTTTATTTTTGCCCAGGACGTTTTTTATTCGTTGCAAAAATTGTCTCCCGAAGGGGTTTTCAACCTACATTAGAATTAAATTGCGCGATGGTATAGGTTTACATCGTGTAATTTTGAATTTTTTCCGAAACTCTGCACTTCACGCCGAAAATAACGTTCCACACAAAACCCGCGATCCTTGTCGTTATAGGATACCATGATAACTGAAGCTGGACAAAAACAAATCTCTCGTGTGCACACGAAACGTGGAGCATGCGGTTTGCGTTGTTGCAGTGTTACCAACTGCGCTATTGAAAAAAACAAAACCGTCCGTTTTCTCTGGGTCACTCTATATACATAATTAAAAATACGATAAATGGAGACGGTTTAAATTTGTACGATACAAATAATTTATAAATAATAAACCGAACACGGCTCGTCTAAATGAATTGTATGGAGTATTGCCGGTATTTATTATAATTCTCGACTTTATTATTATATAATTAATGTTGATGTATTGGAGAGTAGTGATTTTATGAATTGAAAATAAAAACAAAGTTAATCACTATAAAAAATTTAAAGGTTTTATATGGCTTGAAAATGACGTGAAAGTCGAAAAGCTTTGCTAAAATAAAATCGAAAATTTTATAGTGATTATTTTTGATTTTGTTTTGTTAATTATATAATTAGTTGACTTTATTTATTCGTTATTTTTAATATAAAAAGTGTCATGAAATATAGTAATAAAAAAATAATGTTCGATCGAATTGCGAGGAGAAATTTAACGAAAATAATATCGAATAAAGAGAAATAAAAAATATCCTACGTACGACTGTATACGTATTAAAAAATTTTGTTAGTAACGATATTTCGCTTTGTAAATGTTGTTATTTCAGTGTTTTGTACCTATTGTTATATAAAATTTCGTTTTTTATATTGTAGTTGTCTTCTTATAACGCTGTTTGCGATAGGAAAAATGGACTTACGAACCATTTGCCGCTGAAAAAGATAAAAATGGTAATATATACGCGAGAGGATCTCAAGATATGAAATGCGTCGGGATACAATATATTGAAACTATTAGAAGATACATCAAAGAAAAACTTTCTTTCAAGAGAACCATCCACTTGTCTTTCGTGCCCGGTAAATATGCGCTATCGTTCAAATTTGACTATTTATTATTTATTTCTATTTTAACAAGGAAATTTGATGTTTTTTCCGGATGTCGAACAATTTCGGAACAATTATTAATTATCATTTCGCCGGAAGAAAAAATGTCTTACTGCTTTTATAGAGTTATTTTCTCCATTCTTACGTACGTTATTAGTTATTATACAAATATACTTTAATATGTTTATTAAAAAAAAAATAAAAAATATTATTGACACGAGTCAAAGTAACACATTTATTCCTTTCTATATTACATAGTACAGTTACATATTAAAAACTGTCGAGTAATTTTTCGTGAAACTTTTTCGAATTTATGGAAGTAGATCGATGAAAATATAGAATTTAATTTAAAAATCATTTTTAAAAAACCCTACGACAGTATTACCATATTATATAATTCGAATATTTTCCGTTATATGCCGATTTTGGAACCTCTATTCAGCGCGATACTAAAGAATCATTTATATTTTCATTTTATTGTTCATCTTTTTCTTTTTCTTTAATACAAACTTATTTATGTCATTTATTAATAACGTATTCTACGATGCCTACATTTTTTTTTGCGGTGATTTTAGTGCCTTGCATCTTTCTTGGGATTGTAACAGGTCAGGTGTAATCTCTCCGTCAAAATATTATAGGCACTATTGATTATTCTAACTTGGTATTAATGCACGATAGAACTTACACCACAGTTGCATCGCTAAATGGATCCTCAAACGCATTGGATCCAACACTTGTCTACAGAAATTTATTATTGAATATTATTGGAGTGTTATTAAAATACTTGAAATAGTAATCATTTACATATTGACACTTCGATTATTTCCTAGCGCACGAGAATGGTAAATAATAAAAAAAATTTCTTCCATTCTTGGAATTTCTCTCGTATAAATATACTAAAAATCGTTTAATTTGGTGACTTGGAAACTGCAATCTCTACTAAGAATATTTGGTTTCTGCAATAATTTAAGTTCGTTAAACTGTCTTGTTCATTAGTTATCAGATATTTATAAATTGTTTTTATTACAAAAAATTTTTATAGGCCTTTGATTTCGTTTTTATTCCCATCTTATATAAGAGATTAACTGATTTGGGAGAAATTCCTTCAGGTTTCGCCAATGTTAAGCAGTTTGTTCACTAATCATAACCTTACTTTTTGCGCACCCTTTCTCCAAACCTACAATTCAACACATATATGTCGGACTTCCTCAGGGTTCTATACTCAGTTCAATTTTTTATTTTTTATTATTATGAACCGTATGAAGCTGCATAAGTTATTACGACATAGATCAATTACTGGTGGTTAAATGGCAGGAACGATTTAATTTAATTTAATGTAAGCAAGAGTTTGGGAAACTACTGAAGAGATGTCGGCTAGAATTTTTTGAAGAGGATGATTTATGTTGATAAACAAACGTGATGTAAATTTGGCGCAAGTTATAAAATAATGTGGTGAACGGACAGATAACATGATGGGAAACAAAAAGGGCAGGTTGAAAGATAATGCTCTGTGGAAGACATAATCATGCGACAATGAAATGTGTCCAATTCTCAAGCGATTAATTATTGTAAAATTGTTAGGAGTCATATCCTCCACTTGACTGAGTTGTTGTTTTTATGGTTCTTAAAACGTTTTGTTTAAAAGACAAATGTGACCTCCATTTCTGCTTGGATTTGTACTGGAATATTTTCTTTGCAGACGAGGTTGAGCCACATCCTGTCCTACAGGAAGTAAATTGCTGCTCATGCGGCCTCATCTCCTTTTTCGTTGCCAAGAACCCCCAAGTACCTATAAAGTCACCATGCAGTTTGTGCTTCATGAGATTAATCACGATGGTCTGTTGAATCGGATTGACTAATGAGTTTTTGGATTGTATGCTGGATATGAAGTAAATATAAAAAAATTAATCTGTAATTATACAAGAATAGACGTGTTGTAAATAGTACAGGATAATAACTCTGCATCCAGAATTGTGCACCAGGCACTTAGTCGAATGAATGAACTGAGCCATACGCTTCAAAGGAATACGCTCCCGTCGCTTTGAGTGAATACAGTCACATCTGATGAAAAGCCTTTTTTGAGATTGAAGCATATGACATATAAATGTTTATTTTCAAAGCTTGTCAATATTTTCCTTTGAAGGCGCTTAATAAATGATCGATTACAGGTCTTGCTCTACGCCCTTAGGCTTGTGCTGAAGAATTGATGCTATTTTTCTGTATGATGAAAAGGGGCGTCTGTTTACTATTTTTTCTAGAACTTTATCTATTGTACTTAAAAGAGATATAGGTCTATAGTTTCCAGGATCGTGGAACTTTTATTTGGTTTTGGAATAATAATTATTTTGGCTAATTTCCAATGGTCGTGTACCCTATCTGTTGCCCACATTTGATCATAAATGTGAAGCAGAAAAATTTTTGCATTTAGCAGGAGATATTTTAACATAAATGGACGTATAAAATCTGGCTAGGTGCGCTATTAGAACTGTGGTATTTTAATTAGAAGTTGATTTCTGACATTTTAAAGTTGCAGTTATGTTGATTTAATGAATTTGCATTCAAATTTATTAGCATTTGTTCTTGAATAGGTTTTTAAGAGTCGCTCCATTTTGTATAACCCCTTTTACAGTAGTCATTGTGGTTTTTAAATTTGTGGTTCAGTTACATGAAAGTACCTAATAACATATTGTAAGATGAAACAAAATTGTATTGATCTTTGTCGATTTTCAGAACGTATAGAAAGAATATTAGAAACTGGCCCGGGCGATAGGATCATAAAGATTATTCAACAAACTCAAACCAACACCATATTGAACATAATATATAGACGAGCAATATCTGATGCATTAGATGTTCGAACGGTAACTAGATGGTCTACCGACGCTATTATTTAACTGTGTTCTAGAAAATAATTCGAGATCTATTGATCGAGATGTAATGCAGTAAATACATTTAAATACTTGGGTGAGTAGATTGAGCTAACGTGCTAGAAGAAATAACCCTATATTCCAGAATAAACAAATTTGGGACAAGTTTTCGATTGACAAAAAATATTTATAACAATAATTTATACAATGTAATGATAAATTTCAGCATTACTATGCAGTTATTCGATCCAAGTATGGTATTAAATACAAAGGACGTGATCAAATGACTACATAAAGGGGGGATTTTAAGAAGCCAAATTAAAGTACACGAGCAGAGTTGATTGACGTGATGAAAAGAGAATATATTTTGTTTTATGGGTATATAGAGACTCAAACTGTACAAGACTAATTAACCGAATATTTAAACACTCAGAGATTAAAAAACAGATGGAGATGGTTTTCGTGGAGGTAGAAAATCATTTAAATAAAACTGTATTGAATGGATTGACATCTACTTTTCAGAAAAAAACTAATGGACTATGTTAGACATTAGCCGTATTTTGCAGTTTGTCACACGCTACTAATTTGCAGTGTGATTAAAGTAATTACATAAGCGGTAAAAATTAGATTCAAAAAATCCTGTCGTAAAAAATATTTCGCTCCATATTACAGCGGCTACAAAACTACATTACAGCGTGTTTTCTTACAAGTTGTCTTGTTTGCTCTAGAGACTATTTTCCGGTATTCATAGTGAACAGTTTCAAAAATGAAGAAACGATATCCATGCACGACGAATATAAATGATCTAAGAGTAGAATGAGAACAATAATGGACGAGTTAATTTTTTTTTTTTTTATGAGCTTATCCAATACGATACTATGGGAGACAGTTTATATTTTAATCAAAGATGCTGACATCTCTATGTTGCTATGTGAGAGAATAATTATTAAAGATTATCTAGATGGAGAAGGGACGATGCATTATATATAGTATTGTCTGATTATTATATCACTAAATATACCTTATGGAATGAATATAATGGTTTAGTTTTTTTTTAAATATAAATACCTGACTAAACAACGTTGCATTTACGACGAATTATTTTGATACGTGGTTCACATTCAATGTTACGCGGTGCAAACCTGTACCATCTTGCAATTCAATTTTAAGATTGGTTGAAAACTTTCTAGAGACAGCTTCTGCAACGATTAAAAAACGTCCTGGATGAAAAAAAACCGTTCGTACCCGTGCTGTCTTATTTTTCCACTAGTACTGTCAACGAAACGCGTTATATCGAGATGATAAATTTGTTTTTGCCTCCCTCACTTCGTCGGCCTGGGCCGTACATGGTTTCAACAAGATGGTGCGACGTGTCACTGTTCGGCAGAAACGCTTGCAATACTGAAAGAAGCATTTGGTAAGCGCATATTGTCGCGTCGCACGGATTTCGCTTGGTCGCCGCGCTTGCGAGATTTCACCGCTCCAGATTTTTTTAAAACTTAAGAGCCGCTTTTACGAAACACGCCCACGAGATCTGGAACACCTGAAAACTAGGATTTCTGAAGAAACTTTAAAAATTCAGCAACCTACGCTCGAAAAAGTGTTCGAAAATGTTGTAAAATGACTGAATGAATGTATCGTTGCAAATGGCAATCATCTGAACAATATTGTATTTCACAAATGATTTTTTAAGCTAATCTCTCGTTTTCCTATTTTTAAATAAATTTCATTCCAAAATTTTTTATTCAAAAAATAACAAAATCGTCCCACTATATATATATATATATATATACGAATGTGGTAGTAAGATAAGGTTAAAGTAACGGCACTACAGTGTAGCATTTTTAAAAAAAAAACATGATCGAGATTGCAGATTGCCTGTTCAGAATGGAGGAGACGGAAAGGACATTCTCCAATTTGCGTATGGAAAAGATACGATCAGGTAACAAATGTTGCTCAAATCATATTGATGAGTAAAATTGCTTTGCGATTAATCTTCTTAACGAAATAGAACGACGGAAGTTTAGTCGAAATTAATAGTAATTGGCAGATGTACTAATGCTGCCAGTGTACATCAGTTCCATTTGCTCCACTCTAATACCAGGGGCATCCAGACGTGTGTATTATAAAAATTTCCAACAATCCATACACCGATTTTAATACGTACCTGGTAGTAACATTTCCGAGTTTACCCGAAGATGTATTTCTATTAATTTAAATGTTCATTATTCGTGCATCGATTATGTACAAACGTTTCTATTTTCGTAGTGGCGAAACTCGATAATTTTAAGGTCTTGATATTATATTTTTAAAAGCCATCGGATTTTATATACCTATATAAAGGAAAAAATCGTCTTCATGAAAAAGTTCTTTATAATCGAAACGATATTAATTTGCTGGTTGATTTATTTTTAGATGAAGAAATTTCTGGGAAATTTGGAATGGCTTTATTCGTTAATAGCGACGAATTTAAACGTCTAAACGTGGGATTCGCTTTAGACGAAGGAGTAGCCAATACTAAAGATGAATTTTATATATTTAACACCGAAAGGGCTATTTGGCGTAAGTTAGTTTTGATTATGTTTGTTTAAAGTGATACTTTTCTTTATTTTAATATCGTTATTATTGGTTTTTCTATGAAGACTTAACAGTCCACTTTAATATATAGCTTCGTAAGAAATAGGAAATTAATGCGATTGAAAATTAAAAAATAATTTTATAAATATGAAATGAACAAAAAAATAAGTAGTTAAAATCATTAAATTGTATAGATAAAAAGACGGCAAAACCTTTTCGACTATTTAACTATTATCAAATGGACTTTAAAAAAAAAAAAAATATTAAAATACACAATTTACAAAAATATAGAAGGAAAAACAGAAAATAAAATGTAAGAAAATACTTAATTTAGATGTACTATAATTACAGAAAATAGCAACGCGAGTTATTTTTAAATTAATGATCAGAATATTTTTTCCTTTGCTATTATTTATCTAAGTATTTTGTTTTATTTTATAAATTGTATATTTTTATATTTATTTTTTACGTCCACTTGATAATAGCTTAATAGCTGAAAAGTTTTGCGGTCTTTATATATATAAAAATTTACCTTTTTGTTGTTTATTTTTTAATAATCACATTTTACACTGTTCAAATTATAAACATTACAAATATTATATAAAGTAACGGAATAATTGCCTTTTTAAAATAAGATTAATCTCAAAACAGTATAGAAACATTTAAAAAAAAAAAGTATCGAACAAGATATAATGATATTTTTTTTTTTTATTATTGTTTGTGTATTTTTGTTAATCGTAGATTTAGACGTAATTTGCCCAGGAACAGCTGGCCACGGATCGATTATACACCCGGAGACAGCTGGCGAGAAAGTTAGATGTATTATCGATAAATTTATGGATTATAGAGAGCAAGAAAAAAAGAAATTAGAGTCGGATCCGAGTTTGTTCGTCGGCGATGTTACAACTGTAAATTTAACTATGTTGTCGGTGAGTAATTTTTCTCAATCTTTTATCAACATACAAGGAATTATTGTAAGGGTGACCCATCGAAGATGGACGGTTTTGTTTTTTTGAATAGCACAGTTGGTAACACTGCTACAACGCAAACCGCATGCTCCACGTTTCGTGTACACAGGAGAGATTTGTTTTTGTCCAGTTTCAGTTATTATGGCATCCTATAACGAGAAGGAGCGCACGTTTTGCGTGGAACGTTATTTTCTACGTAAATCGATCACGACAGTGCAAAGAGAGTTTCAAATTTAATGTTACGCGATTATTTTTTTTTGTGAGGATACCTTAAGAGTAGTGGTGTGCTAAACCGTTCCTTTTGGAGTAATAGGTTACGACGTAGTGACAACTTCATAATAGATGATTGGAATCTATTATTTTTGTCGCCGGTTACATTTTATACTACTGTTATCACATTACTGCGACAATTGTCATGGTTATCCAAGTAGCTTATATTACAATATGATAAAGTTACTTTCACTGTTATCTTTTATTGTTATAATGCATCGAAGCGCAACCTAACTGATATTACTAAAAAATTATTCAAAGTATATCTAAACTATGTACTATGATTTCATTATATTGTTTTATTATTATGTATTAAAATTGAAAAATAATTATTGATTAAAGCTAAAATTACATGCGTAAGTGTAAAAATAAATTGTCACGCCTTTAAAAATTAACCAAGTAAAATAAACATATACACTACACACAAAAATTTATTATCACATTCACTTAAGAAATAAAAATTATAATGAACAAATGTTTAATCACTAATAAGATTAGAATTAACATGCAGAAATAAAACCCATTTGTACAGTTGCGCTATCTAATTTTCTTCTTCGTTCATTCACTAAATTACCAGCTTTTGAAAAGATCCTCTCACACGAAACTGATGTTGCTAACATGTTAAACTTCTGGTTATTCGTTCCGTGGATATTGGTGTTATTTCTTTTTGGTTGTTCACTTGTGGTTTTTGACAAGATAGACTCCGACGTCATCGAGTTCAATGTTGTAGCTGAATTCATTATTTCAGCCGAAGAATTATTTTTTGTTGAAATTGTAACATTTGGATGTTTCTTATCTAAGTGGTTTTTTTAATTTGATGTTGTTGTTTTATAAGACAATATTTGTCCACAAATATCACTACGCGCGCACTGTTTAGTTGCATCGCTTATGCTAAAATATGCCCACAAATAACTATATTTTACTCGTTTACTCATAATAATTTGTTTATTAATATATATATAAAGTAAAATATAATTTTCATTAAAATAATAATGCACTGCAAAATCACTTTTTATATATAAAGTAAAATATAATTTCAATTAAAATAATAATGCATTACAAAATCACGCTTCTCAAGAAGGTAAACAGTTAAACGTTTCTAAACAACTAAACTAAACTGAATAGTCAGTTACTACACCTACTTCCTACGGTATAAGCGTATAATAATCTTGGCTGTTCCAATTGGCAATGTTACTTGTCATGAAACAGTACAAAAACCGGTATTATATCAGTTATCAGTTCCTTATTCGTTCGCGATATAAAAACTAAACGGTGACAAATTTAATAGGGTTTTCGAAGTAACACGTTACTCTACTCACCGTTAAGAGCCGTGTTTACAAACACGTCCACGAGATCTGAAAGACCTGAAAACTTGGATTTCCGAAGAAATTTCAAAAATTCAACGACCTAGACTCAAAAAAATTGTTGTAAATGGCGGTCATCTGTACAATATTGTTTTTCACGGATGATTGTAAGCTAATCCCTCGTTTTCATATTTTTAAATAAAATTTCATTCGTAAATTTTAGTCGAGCAGTTTTTAAGTTATTAACATAACTGTCCGTATTTTCAGGATCGCCCTATATATTACGAAATTTGAAATGTTTTATATTATACCGAGAAAATAATATGTTTGGTTCGTTTCGTAGTGTTATTATTAACTACGCGTTTATTTGTATTCATTTTCCTTTTATTAGCGTAGGATATTTTTTTTAACCCGTTCGTTATATAATTTTATTTTGAAGCTAAGTTTAGAATTTAATAAATCGAATACAAGTTCCCGCGAAAAATTGAGTTTATACACATGTTCCTGAAAATCGTGTTTTTAATAACACAGATCACATTTGCATAAATACGACTAGTGACAAAAATATGAAAAAAATGTGAAATAAGTTAACGAGTAAAAAGCAGCGAACTTCAAAACAAAAAAATGGATGATGAATTTAATATTTTTTATTGTTAGAATTACTTTCAAAAAAATTTTTTTAAGGAATTATATTGAAAATTATTATATTTTTTAACTGATTCTGTTGGGCAAAAGCCTCTGTTCTTATCGGCTTAATTTCTGCTAAAAAATTATGTTTAAATTATTTTAAAATTTTTGTAATTAATCATAATAATTTTTAATCTAATTCATTGTAAAATTTGTTTGTAATTAAGTTTTAAAATAAAAAATATTCAATTCATCATCGACACTAGCGCTCCAATTTTTGTTACCAATCTTATTGGAAACACATTTTCAAAAATTCAATTTTTTCGAAAACTTTTAAGTTCTGGTGAAAAATTTATTCGTCATTAGTAGTTTTTATGCAAGTGTGATATGTGTACCAAAAATGGCAAATTTTGAACATATGACTCAATTTTAGTCTAGCTACACTCGTGTTTAGTATCTTATATTTTTATCTGCAGTTTCCAATTTGAAGAATTATGTTTTTTTTTTTCTAATATTTTATTTTGTAAAATGCGGTAATAACTATATTTTTATTGTCGTTAATTTTTTTATTTATATCGCCAGATGTTTATTACAGGGTGGTGTACAAGTAAATGTTGTGCCTTCGGAATTGAAGATTTCCTTCGATGTTAGAGTAGCTGTTGATGTGGATCATGATGAATTTGAAAAGACAATGAACGGTTGGTGTAAAGAAGCGGGAAAAGGAGTATACATTGAATTTGATTATAAGAGTCCGAAAAACGCTGTTACCAAATTAGACGATACAAATATTTGGTGGAAAGCTTTTAAATCCTCTACCGATAAAATGTAAGTTATTGAATGGTACACTTACGTAATTTGTTGAAGTCTGGGTGCGATTGAATTTTATGATTAAATTACGATGATAATGACTCGTAAATAAATAAATATTTCGACGTATACAATATGCACAACACAATTCACTCTTGCAATAAAAATGTACATATGTATTAGATAAAACTAACTATTAAAAGATTAAGACAAGAATAAAACAATAGGCTTTTTTTTTTTAAAAAAAAAAAAAAAAAAAAAAAGGTGTCAACAAGCGTGTTTTACAGTATTTTATCAGTTTATGACGGCTCAGTTTGTTATTGTAGTAAATAAAGTTGTTCAATTGCGTAGTGATAGAAGAATTGTAGTGTATTCTCCTTTTGTGTGTGTGTGTGTATAAAACTTTTTTTTTCTTCATCCGCCATATCCATTACGAAGGTCAGCGATCAACTTGGCTACAATTTCTTTAGACACAGAAGTCCGTAATAATGGTATAGACAAAAACCAGCGTCGTAAGTCTCCCATCCATGAATTTTGTAGACGACCCACTGGTCTCTTGTTAGCAATTCTAAAGTATTCGGCAATATTTCATTCTTAGGTCCTCTCAGAATGTGTCCTAAGTATGGCATCTTCCTTTCTTTGATACGGATTAATAATTCTGGATGCTTTTTATTCGCTTTATTAAGAACTTCTTTGTTACTGACTTTTTGTATGTAAGGAATTTTTAATATTCGTCTATATACGTACATCTCGAAAGATTCAATGTGCTTTTCAAGTCTAGTATCCAGCGCCCAGCTTTCGCAGCCATATAGCAAAACTGAAAAGACATAGCATTTTGAAATTCTTCATCGTAGGTCTAAATTGAGTTATTTTCTAGCCAGTAATTTTTGTGACCAGAGTTGTCTTGCCCGTTCAATTCTCGATCGTACTTCATTTTTTGATTTACGGTTATCCTCAAGGTTGATGAGTATTTGATAGCTGTAACCTGCTCCAGTTCAGTATCGTTTAACCGTATCGAGTATTTTATTGGTTTCTTTGAGAACACTATCACTTTTGTTTTAAGTTTGTTGATCGAGAGTCCGAAAGATTTGCTGTGAGTAGCAAGTTTATCTAACTATAATAAAACTGTCGTCTACATGCCGTATGTTATTAATCGTACAGCCGTTCACTTTAATTTTACCGTCATTTTCGTCAAAGGTTACCTTAAAGATTGATTCCGTGTATAAATTAAACAGCAAGTGCGAAAGTATGCACCCTTGGCGGACCCTTTTATTAATAGAGGTACTTTCAGATTCAGCTACTTCAACTCCAACTTCTGATGTTTGTCCCCAATACAGTTGACTTATGATGCCTAAGTCATTTCTGTTGTAATATTTCAATTTGTTGTTTATGGTTCACACAATCGAAAGCTTTATGAAAGTCAATAGCACATGCATATACTTTTTTGTTTACGACGGCAACGCCATTTTCCGTATAATTTAACCTTTTGTAGATTAAAAATCTCGTTTGTCATCCATTTTTGTTTATTGACCACATTTGGAACACCTATGTGAGTTTTTTTTAGACATCAGTGATTATATTTTGGAGTATGTCCTATGCAGGTTCTGGGTCTCTTCTGATTCGTTCATTCAATTTAAATTTAAAGTTTCAAAACGCCCACTTTCCATTTCTGTTTATTTTTAATACTGCGATGTATTTTCAATGTTAGAGACACAGGATTATGATCAGAGCCAATATCCGCTAACGGGTATGTTTTTACCGATTTTACCCATTTCCAGTTATTTTTATGGAGCATCACAAAGTCTATACATGTCGCGGTGGCGTAGTTGCTAGAGTGCTCTACTGTCAACTCGACGGTCGGGGTTCGAAAACGCGACACACTCCTTAGAACATCATATGCACGCGCATCTGTGTCGCATATAAATAATGCCTTTTGAATGCTAGCTGATTTTGTAGGTAAAAATAAACGTACAATAGCTAGTCACGACGTTCGATAACGAACAATACGACGATGATGATGATGACCACAAAATATATTTGGTTTCGAATGATATTTTCCGCACTGTTGTTGGTGTTTTCTACGTGTATAAACGTCGTTAATGGTGTTTGAAGTTCGTTATCATAAGCTGGTTTTCTGTACAGAACTGAATGAGTCGATATTTTTCCACTAATTCGTGCTCGGCTGCTTCACCAATTTTCTTCTTGTTTAAATCTCCCATTACAATTATTAATTCGTAATTTTTCGTGGTTTTTAACGTTTCTTGGAGGGTATTGTAAAATTCTTCAATTTTTTTATCGTCCGATTTATCAGTTGTTGAAGCATATACCTGTATGATTTTGAACATGCGATAAAGATTAATAGCATAATTCGCTTATTGTCAGGAAGTCTACTATTGATTTAGCAATTTCATCTGTCAATATTATAGTAGTTCCATTACTATTTCTATTGTCTGGCCCTCCTGAGAAGGGTACGAATTCATTTAAGATGTGTTGTCTGTTTTCTAATCGATATTTTTTGGGCCATGCCAGAAGTGGGATAAATTATGATCGCAATTAGTGGACCAGAGTTCCAATTCTCACAATTATTTTCGGATACTATCTAAAAAAGCATCGATCCATTTCGACATGCATTGACCGTTATTTAAAATATGAGTATTTATAATATTGTTGTGAAGACAGTAGTGTGATAATTTTGTCTATTAAATTATTACGCAAGCATCTTAGAAACAGCGTAAGTTGAGTAGTTTAATTACCGCTTTTTTTCAACTAGAACAAATTATTACATTTATTTTCGGGCATTTCGTAATTTTTAAATCGCGACGCTTTATATAATTTTTTTAGGGGTTTGAAATTAGTACAACAAGTATTTCCTGGCGGTACGGACAGTCGATATATCAGAGCTGTAAGTTTAATCATTGTATTTAATACTGTATTTTAAAACTATTTTTTATGTAGGTTTTTAATGATTTATCTTTATTACTACTGACGCATATAGTATGTATATGTTTGTCGCTATATAAACATCATTACTCACGTGGTTTCCTCGGAAGTAGGTTATATTAAACATTTTTATCTAGCTAAGGACATAAACAACCCGGTAAAGATTTATTAAAATTTTGTTAGATATATGATAGTGAAAAGAACCATTTTTGTTTTTCGAAGATCCTGAAGGTTTGAATAGACGTAGAAAATGATTGTTAGTTGAATGCGATTGTCACGTTCTAATCAGCGCAGTGTGTTTTTGGAGATGAAAAATTATTTTGTGTCTATAAATATCTGATTGCGTGCGAATAAAATTATTACTCAGTTTATTATATTAAAACTATATTTCATATCTATAAATCCTGTTGGTCTGTGTGTGTGTGTCAGAAAGAGAGAGAGAGCGAAACTATAGCAAGTCTAAACTAATTCAAATTATAAATGCAGACGGTAAAAATCACCGGTTTCTCTTTAAATCACTTAAAATTATAATTCTATCTATTAATGTTAATTTCATATAAATTCAAATAAAATTTCGATTTCACGATTTCTTCCTCATTTACCCACTACATTGCGCATCATCTATACCCATTTACGCTTATCTTAAACAGACGCGTGATTTTAATTCCTAAGGTTCGGTTTATTGATTTTAAAATAATTATTTTATCTTAACATTCTATGGTAAATTTTTGTTTAAAAAGCGGGGGGGGGTAAATCTTCAAAAGACACCGATAAAATAAGGAAATTTAGTTTTTGTTAATACAGCCCTCTATAAACAAAACGGAGTTTTAAAATAATAATGGAGGTTCCGGCTCCAATGCAGGGACCACCTCACTTAAATTAACTTATTGCGATGGAAGAAGGGATGAAATAACATAGTTCCTTCTTTCATTTAATAAAATTTATTGCTTATACTTTAACTCAAGTAGATAAGTATTATAGAAAACAATTAGAAATAAAATCAGTAAATAAAAAAAAAAAATATTCTATGATACTTGAACCGTTGTAATTAAACGAAAGCAGGTTTACTACCATTCGTAACCACAAGATCTTTAGAGACAACCAACTTACTAAAGTCAACTATATTTATATGTGTGTGTGTGTGTGTGTAATTTAAATATATTTTGAAAAAAGCTTTCGACCGAGTAAAATGTACGAAATTGATAAGGGTACTACAAAAACACAATATAGACAATAAAAATTTACAAATAATTAAAAATATACACTGGAATCAGATAGAGAATACAAAAGTTGGAGAAGAATTTGGTGATAATAGGTGTCAAATTAAAAAAGGCGTAATCGCCTCGATTATTTAACATATATTCAGAAGAAATAATTAAAAAAGCGATAATTTATAACCATGGATTCAAAATAAACGTATATTCAATGGGAATTGCAAGCTACGAAAATAACTGAATATTACTGGCCGAATAGATTAAAGAAATGCAGATGATGCTAAATACGCTAAACAAAACTGGGGAGAAATATGACAAGAAAAAAAAAAGTCAAAAAAACAAAGGCCATAAAATAACCGAAGACGATTGACAACATAGATCTCAAGTTTAAAATCGGAAAGGAAGTGATGAAAAATGTAGGTGTATTATTAACAAGTAATCGTCAAGATATAAAAGAAATTAGAAACCGTATCGGATAAACAAGCAAACGTTCAGAAAGCTAGAGCCCGTGCTGAGAGACAGGAAAATAAAAATGAATATAATGATGAAAATTAATCACTGTTATGTGCATCCTGAAATACGCTGCTGAAACGTGGACGCTAAACGCAGAAAGTGTGAAAGATTAAACGCGTTTGAAGTGTGGACGCTTAGAAGAATAGGAAAAATACTAGGAAAAAAATGCGAGGAAGGAAAAGACTCGAGCTGATTACCAACACCTTTAAGAACAAAAAAAATTGAGAAAATAATGAAATCAGCCGGTGAACGAGAAATATAAAACATGTTAATGCATGCCATCTTCTGACAAGAAGAAGCTACTAAATGGAATAGAAAAGTGAGTTGATTTGTAATATGTATAAAAATGTTTATGATTACATAATATATATGTAACTATGTGTTTATATTTCTGTCAGATCTTCTTTTGTCTTTAATTCGTAATACAATCTAAAGTAAACGGTATTTTTCCGGCTTCCGTACACGTGTGCAAAATATCTGGCCTTCCTTTCTCGTATTATGTACATCAGTTTGGTTTTTATCGAAATGCGTACTTTCGCATTTGTAATTAACATATTTTAAGTATGCGACGATATACATGTATATATACTGTACGTACTATACGCATAATGTTCATTACAGATGTGTAATTTTCATATCAATCAAATTTAAATATGCTACTATATTGAAACTACTCTAATTGTTAAAATTTTGGTAATTACTGTAAATTGAATATCGTATATAATATTAGATTTCGGTTTTATCGGTTTTTAATATTTATTTTTATTTCAACGCAGAAAGACATTTCAGTAATAGGATTTTCTCCGATTAATAATACGCCTATTTTGTTGCACGATCACGACGAATTTTTAAACGAAAACGTATTCCTGAAGGGTATCGATATCTATTACAACATTATACAGAGTTTGGCATCCTGTTAATAAATCATCTTATAGGACGTATCTATTGGTGCTCATAGAGTTTCGTTTGTGTTTTGTTTATGTCAATTTTACATATTATACTGGAAACAAATAAACAATTATTGTCATTATTTTTAATACGAAACGTAATTCTTTATTTTTATTATCTATGTGAAAACTAATAAAAACTATCGATTCGTTTCTTGTTAAAATTTGTTTAGTTGTGTTCTGAAACATTCGATTTTTAAAGACACGTTTAAAACAAACGGAAACGTTTTTAATGAAATTGAATTTCACTCGAAGAAGAATCCATGCGTAGATTTGTAATAAAAGATAAAGATGTTATTTACAGAACGAATGACGTGGAAGGAGGAAAAACAATTATAAATAGTAACTGAATGATGGAACGGATATTATGGGAGAAAAGAAAGATATGATACAAGTTGAATCGGATATATTACAATAAGAAATTGAAACGTAACAAATCTCACAGAAGCGACGGAATATATACCTCTCAAAGGGAACACAGATAATACACAATGTGCAACCAAATGCGGAAAAACGCGGAGATAGTCAAAATACTGAATCGAGTCTGTCCTGATCCCAATATACAAAAAAAGGGGGGTTTCCAGTAGATAGTGTGAAAATTATAACATGAATGGGCTTACATCATACGCGAGCAAAATCGTGTTTCATATAATTAACAATATATTCAAACGATACCTAATCTAACCAAGTAGTAAAGGAACAAGTTGGATTTCTGATTACAAAAGGAACTAGTGAACCAGTTCTGTGTATTGGAAAACGATGTGAGAAATCTTATGTTTTTTGTGCTTCATTTATTATCAGAAAGCGTTTACCTGTGTTAAATACCACCATGAATATCCCAATCGCAGTAAGTTTAAACAGGATAACTTCAAATAAATTTCACACTAAAAAAAAGGAATTCGCCAAATTATTTAACATGTACGGTGGCGGAATACGTGATGGCGTTCTAGAACATTTCGAAGAAGATTTTCAAATCTTCAAGTGGCGAATGATACTTACACTCATAGTGGAATATATTTTTTTAATTATATGTGTATGCATACTTTATAAAACTTTAATAATAAATAGACTTAAATTAATGGAAATACAATTTTGCACTTCTATAGTAAACTGATGATAATCTCCAGATTATCAGATATTCAGAAATTATGTAAAATCGATCAATTACGTAACTAATGTGCAGCATATTATTAAATAGGTTAAGTCAATGTCTCATAAGTTGATTTCGTTGCTCACAGATGGAATTAAGAATTCCACTTCATTTAACAAAATTAAAGAAATTTAAAAGTAAACATCTTTTCATTAATTTTCATACGAGTTACGTTAGAATGAAAATTGTGATTTTTAACAATACACCCGAGTAACATATGGCGCGTTGTATCAACGTTATCACGTCGGTAACATTTATATGGTCTTAATCTTGAATCTACTTAAGTAATACCTCGTATGAGAAGTTAAGATCGGAATTAAATAAAAGCCTGGTACGAACAATTTATACTGAATTCTCCGTGGGTTAGATAATATTTAAGAACAATAGTAATGTATTGTTAATGAGAGTTACGACGTTGCTGAAACTGCCTAACCATTTTAAGTCTATTTCCTTAAATAGATGTTTATTATACGTGCTATCCAATATGTTCTTATTATTAAGCTTAATACGAGTATTTGGGTCATATATATTATTTCCACTAACATTATAAACTAAATTAAAGATTACCGTTCGTTTCTGAATCACTAGGTGGAGTGGTAGTTTACCTATAAGCATCAACGCTTTTATCCGAGGTACTGTGGTACTCTTTTATGACTTTAATAATACATTTTTGATAAACCACCACCAATTTACAATAAAATAACTTACACGATAACCGATGTTTCGACACAGATACCGCAATACTATAACAGACGACGCCAATAATGCAACTGCGTTATTAAATACATCATTCTTTTTTATATTATATAGCTTATTAAATAAACTAAAACTCTGCCTCGCAGAACGGCGGCCAGTGCGTTGTGAATATCTGAGTTATCCTCACCACATACCACTACAAAATGTCTATTGAGTATAGATATGAAGATAGAACTGAATAATATTCAGACATAATATCACTAATTTTAGTAAATAATCCGGCATGCCAGATTTTGTGAAAAGCTTTACATATGTCTAAAAATATTCACTCATTGTATTGATTATTTTCAAGACCGTTTTCTATGTGGTTCAGAATATGAATTTGATCTTCGGTCGAATGTCCTCGTCTAAATTCAAATTGATATGACGATGTTATCCCTTTATTATAAATAATATAATTCATTCTAGGGTAAACTAATTTCTCGAATAGTTTGGCTGCAGCTGGAAGAATAGACATATACCTATATGATGCGGCATTTGTGCCATCTTTCCCTGGTTTACACATCATTAGAATTCGCGTAAGTTTTCAATGAGACAGAAAATATAAAACGCGTATTATTTCATTATAGATATACGTTAGTTGCATAATTCCATTTCAGTTTCCTTAATCATTCTTGAAGTAATCATATCCAATCACGGGGATTTCTTATTATTCAGCAAATTGATTTGTTTAGCAACTTCACCAGGTGAGAATGATTTTACTTTATTATCATAAGAAGGTGGTTGTATTTTAGCAATGGTGTAGTTAGGCGCAGTAGGTTGATTAGTCTTAAATACTTTTTCTAAAGGTAAAATACAATTAATATTTCGTGAAAATTGTACTTCTATTAAAATTCGAATATTATTCGGATAAAGTTAGCTGTATCGTGCAAAACTTGTATACATTCTACCGTTTGTGTCTCATACAAGAGTATGTATATGTGTGTTAGTGCATATACGTGGTATTGTTTGCTAAATTATTGCTATTTCAATTATAAATAAATATGTTATATTCCCTTTAAGTTAAAGTTATTGCTTTCGTTTCATTTTTTAATGTTATTCTTAAACTAATCTAATTAGTGTTAAGATATCGTTTTGTTAAATCTTTGCACTCGAAGCGTGTATTTTGATTATAAATTTATTGGTATTAATATTGTACATGATGGATTGACGATTTTATTAAAAAGTTATTGACCGATTATCGTATGTCGGAATGTAAACCTATTGCTACACCAATGGAGGCGAATTTTTTATTGAACGAATGTATAAAGGATGAAATGTGTGAAGAACCTTGTTTTCTGTAAATTTTTTAAGTCGTTTCCAAAAAATCCTAAGTCAAAATGAGTAGCTTTTAAGATAATTTTTCGATATTTGTACTATGAATGTTTAATTAATGTATACTTGTGGAAAAGGAAGTATATTGACGAGTATGCAGATGCCGATTATGCTGTAGATCGTTTAAATAAGAAATCAGTTAGTGGTTTTGTGATTGAAGTATATGGTAAATGTAGTAGAATGTGGAACGAAAAAGCGGAATGTTACTGCCTGAGTTCTATGGAAGTAGAGTATATTGCATTGTCTGTAACAATTAGTGAGTGTGGAGACTAGATGTGTCGTTTTTAAAGATAATGAGAGTGCTGTACATATTAGTAACTAAAAGAACGAAACACATTGATATTTGTTATCATTTTATTTATGATTATATCGGTAAAGGTATAATAAAAGTTAAATCTATGAATACTAAAAAGTAAAAGGCTGTGATGCGTTAACAAAATCGTTGGCGAAGCTGCCATTTATTCAAATTCGTGATTTAATGGGTTTACGTATATTATATAATTCTTTATTGTTTATAATATATGAATTATTGTATGCAGAGTTTGAAGAGAGGTGTTAAGTGTATCGAACTCTGCTTATAATTTTATAATTTAGGCATTGAAATTAAATAAATAATTCCACATAAATGTAAGTATAAAAGCTTTACACCTAACAAAAATAACTTTTTTATACAACATACATAGTACGAATAACTTAATATGCAATTATCAATAAAATCAGAATGATAAACCATTTAAATTTGGATATTTAATACATGGGGGATATTATGATACATAATAGAGAAAGCATTTCATACGCTATATTAAATTACCGTTTATCCATTCTTTTTAAAAAATTCTTATCATTTTTCAAAAGAAAAAAAGGGAACCAGACATATGAGTTATAATTTTTCAACTGGGTTCTGTTACTTTATTATGTTCCACGTTATTATTCCGTTTTTCCGCAGTTTCATAGATCTCACCGTTTTTGCAAATATCAATTTTTCCATCCCCGATTTTGATGTTAAACCGTTTCATTTCAATTTTAGATATAGGCAATAAATTACGGTGTGAACTTTTTAGATATAAAACGTCACTAATTACATTTTCTCCCCTGACAATACATCTAATATTTATGTCACCATAAGAATCGCCTACTAATTCTCTATCATTTTCAGCAATATTAACAGATACATTATTCTCTAAAATTCGTTGGAATATATACTTAGTAAATAGTGGATATCTCATATTTATTTCCAAATTATAGTTGAAAATATTTTTAAAAAATTTCCCTTAGTTCTTGAAATGTATATTTATGAATTTCACGAAGTAATCCTGATTGCAATTGTGACATTTTATGATTTGAAATGTCCTTTTGAGGACAAATCAAATATTTTTAGGTGGTCCAATTCCGTCGATGTCGCTTATAAAAAATTATGTTACCTAGTTAATAACTTGCTGATAACATAATCTTCAATAATACTACTTTACATTAAAAATTTACAACGTAATATCTCATAGTTGTGTATGTTTCACCTGTCTGTCCTTTGTGACACGACAATTACTGTGTGTGTGGCCGTTTAGTCTTCCGTCTTGCCATCGTTGTGGCATGAAATAGTTGGTTTAGTACTTCCACGGGCATCAAGGATTGTGTGTTGGAGAGCTCCTCCATTCTTGAGTAAGGCACGCGCAATTTTAAACATATAATCAAATTCATATAAAAATATAGTTGGAATGTGTTCTGTATTATATACATGTTTGTGTGGATAAATGAGTGAATTTGAGATATATACTAAAAATACTGTTCGAAAAAGAAATCCGTTGAAATTCACAATTTTAAATTTTTTAAATATTTGTTCATTTTACCTTGTGTACTCACTCGGATTCAAATTTAATCATAGTAAAAGTTCCAATTTGTGATAAAGAAAAATTAATTCAATTTTGAGAATTAATTACAAAATACAAATATAGTTTTACAATAAAACAGTAAAAGAACAACAGGTATGATATATCTTTAGAAAATAAGCACATCCATTATTAAAAATATTTGATAAATATTGATAAATATTTTTAAACTAAAACCAGTTGCAATTCATATGTAAAATAAAAAAGTTTTATTTTATTTTAAAAATTAAAACAACAAAATGAAATGTTTAAAAATAAATTATGTTAAATTTTTGATCTCTGAGAAGAGGAAACAAATTTCCGTTCAATGAGATGCTAGTTAGTAGTTACAGTTTACAGTATACTAGTTTTAATTTACTTTTGAAAATGTGTTGACGATAACGGCTTTTGGGTAAATTATTTTATATTTTTAAAATTTAAAATATTATTTTCAGTTAACAGTAAGTGAAATTAATTTTGATACATTGCGAATACTTTATAAAAATATAACGTTTTGTCTGTGTTAGTACACTATTATACTTTAGAGTAACTAAGGTTACAATAACTTGTGGTTGAACGAATGATTTTTAAAATAAAAATGTTAACATTCTTAATTGTAATTCAAATATTGTAAAATAATTTGACATTATTAATGTACGATACTAAAAATTGTTTATTACACATTTTTTGGTGCTTGCAAGTTTAAATTAATTTTTCATTAACCATGTGAAAAATATTTTACCTTAACAATGTGATAAGATATTTTAAGTTAAAATCAGCTCTGAAGGAGAATAATATTTTATAATATAAAGTAATTTTTAGTTTTTGAGACGAAGTATTAGAAAATTCTTAAAAGTAAAATTAACATCATTCTTGAAGTCGTAATAATTACGTTTTCAAGAAAATGTTTGTGTTATAATAATAGAAATAGTAATTCTTTCTTGGAATTGCACATTGAGTAACATGGAAATATAATTTACTGCACAATATAATTTTTGTATTACTTTAATAAAAGTCGTCCAATTATAAGTTTACCTATTTATATTTAAATAGAAGTTATCCATACATTACAGTGAAATATATCTTTTGTTTCTACAGGATTTCTGAATAGTTTTTTTGCATAACTTAATTTTCATTTATTATGGATGTTTCATTTGATTCCCCATCTTTATGTGGAAAGGTATCCAAATTGGATTCTACGTCTCCCGGTTCATATTATTTGCCTCCGTTTTTATTAGGGAATGACAGACAAGTAAAAAACAATGAACAAAATACATCATTATTTGGATCCTTCTCTGAATATAACACACTGAGGTAAATATATCTAAATTACAGATAACTAAAGTTTTTACATTTTTAATGGTGAAATTTTTCTACTTTCCTACTATACATAAGGATAACTTTTTTAAAAATTATGTTAATTAGTAGTAACAATGCTCTCATATTGCATTCCGAAAGTCCATATTGGACGTAGAACAGTTTTACATATTAGGAGCTTGTTCTCTAGCTTCATTTTAGAACGATGTTCAATGAGTCAGTACACTTTACGCATTTTACTTCTTATTTGGGCAGCTTTATGATCGATATGCGTTCTCCATGTCTATTTTACATTCATATGCATACTTAAGTATTTCGTAGAATTATTATTATACGTATTAAAAATTTATGTTTTTTGATTGCGTTAATTCCTAAATTTTTATGAAAATAATGTGCATGTTACTTATAACTTAAGCTAATAAATTCATTTTCACGTAAAAATTATAATTATATTAGCATTGTAACTGACGAAATAGTATCACGTCATGGTTATGCGTGTCACATTTATTTGTGTGTTTTTTAATATGTATATTTTAGCCCAAAAATAGGGAACTCAAATAGAAAATCGGCAGTAAGCTTACTTGATTATGAAACAAAAGAAATTCCATCACCAATTGGCAATAATAGTGCAATTGAAAGTTTAAAAAATGATACTTAGTAAGTAATAACTTGAATTATTTGTACTCATGGTAGAAAAAAAGTTAATGGAATATTCGACTATAATTTTTAACGATTTTTTACCTATTATTGTACATGTTCATAAACTCGTAAATTATGATTTACTTATTTATAAATATACACATGTGATCGATATAATTGCTGTAACATTAAGTATAACGTGGGAATATAAATTGCAACAAATATATATGCGGCGTTCATATTATAAATTGCATTAAATCATTTTTGGGTATTTAATATTTTTAATGCTCATTTTGTAAAAGTTATGCAATACAGCATCTATTTTATTTTAAGAGATAGTATCTAATGAACGAATTAACGAGTTTTTCTTAATTTGTGTGATGGAGATAGTTTTGTCGAGGATTAATACGTATAATTAAATAATTTATTCAATAAGCTATTTTTCAAAAATCATATTTTTATAGTTTTAATTGGTAATGATAAATTTTTTCTGCGTGAAGTAAAATCTTTATATTTCTAAATGTAATTGACGCTACTGCTCAATTGGAAGTAAGATTCGCATTGCTTCCATAGATAACGGTAGTGTCGAAATTTCAGGTTAAGATCTAGTTTTTCAGAATTTTGATTTTCTCCAAAAATTGTCGTTTCTACACAAAAAAAATATCTATCCGTTATTTCTATCCAAATGCGATTTTTAAACAAAAATAATCTTTTTTGGACATCGGTGATCTACAATTTTCTCTATTTCTTCTGATTTTTTTTAATTCAGTATGTATGCATTTTTTGTTCATTCATTTATTTATTTATTATGTCGTTTTTCTTTTTATTTCGAGGTGTATTTAAAACATAAATTATAATTCAACGTTACTTTGGACTAGTTAAGAAACTACGTCGCAAGGTTGTAGATTAAATGAAAATTGGAATTGATTATTTTTACAAATTATATGTAAATAGAGATGGAAAATTAAGTTTAACATAATTTAGCTCATTTGTTCATGCCGTATTTAGGCTATCATACTTGAGATCATAATAATTCGCCAGCTGTATAGCGTTACGATCAGCGTTCATAAAATTTATTAAATTACACCAGAAGCCAAATATGAGATTTGGATTGTGCCTTTTTGTTTACCTCTATAATTCACTTGAAGTGCCCAAGTCAACGACCTTTTCGTCATCGTGATTATCGTATGTACAACCTCATGTACACTATGACTGTTAAAATCACCAATCATAAAATTTAATTTCCATATAATTTTTATCAATATTTGTGCTTTTTATCTATATTTG
Source organism: Coronaproctus castanopsis (assembly GCA_032883995.1). NCBI lineage: Eukaryota > Metazoa > Arthropoda > Insecta > Hemiptera > Monophlebidae > Coronaproctus > Coronaproctus castanopsis. Next base: position 135,849,944 of record CM065052.1, on the reverse strand, counting down.
TGTTTTTTATCTTTACGCCTGTTTTAGCGAAAACGACGTTATAGTATTTTGTATACGGTCGCAATACTACGAGTTGCATTTCTTGTATTCTCGTTTTTTTATTTTTCATCTTCATTTCGATGACTTTCTTGAACGGAGAGAACGTCACATGGATTTGGTTCAGAGCTTAACCAATTGTCAGAAGTTCAACGTTCGATATTAATCGAGATTATCACTGGCTTAAGGGATTTTTATGAGCATTTTCCCCTATTTCTCTTATTCTTTTCATTTTTTCCTGATTTTGCCCAGGTTTCATTGAAATTGGACGATACAATGTTGAATTTGTATAAAATATTTAGATCTATTATTGCTACTCTCATCGTTTCCGGGTAGTAACGCATGAGGTCTCTGTCTCTCCATTCATAATTTAGTTTAATACAAAGATCTTATTCAGAATTCGAGGAAATCAAAGTATTAAGTTGTAATTTGTTTTTACTACATCTGAAATCTCTCTCTCTCGAAATTAAAAATTAGAAATTCTGAATGAAAATATAATTGTTACAAGAGTTAAATGATTAATTTGTATTTATTTGAAAATTGTTCCTTTTATCGAATTTTTTTTATTTTTAGCTCGCTTCTTATCCTTAATCAGGATAAGGGATAAAAAGAAAAGTGAACTTATTTTTTCAAGCATAATACTAGTTTGCACAAATTTTATTTAAATATGACTTGTTCTTTACGTAGTACAGATATCAACAGAAGCTTTTGTAGTCACCCAGGAGGATATAGCAACATGTGGGTAACTGTTTACGGATTCACCCCGTCAGTGTTACCGATGGTGTTATCATATTTTTCTGAGTATGGTAATATTATAGAGACGAGATATTCGGAACACGGTGGAAATTGGGTACACATCAGGTACTCTTCGAGAACTGAAGTGAACAATGCATTATCTAGACATGGAAAGAAAATAAAACCCAACTTAATGATTGGAGTTATGGTTTGCCATGAACCGGTAAGACTTTAACATTATAGGTTGCGAAATTGTTAGTAATTTTAAATCATTTGATTTTTCTGTTTTTAAAAAACATGCGTTAAACATATTGCATTAATGAGATAATTAATGTTCATAAAATAAATGAAATTACGATTAATGTATGTAATTTCTTGATATTTATATATTCGTTTATTTTTATGTTCGAGTTTTAATTTTATTTAACTAATTCGCAAGTAATATTATATAAGCATATAACTAAATGTTTTTATTCAATGTTGCAGGGAGTACTAAACGAATCGAAATTAAGTAGGACTCTTAATAATACATCAATATCGCTTCAGGGTTCTGTTAATGATTTGACACCTGTATTACCCGTACGCTTTTTAAACGATTCTCCGAACTTGAATACTACTACTGTAAGTTATTTTGAAAATGATGAGAGTTATTCCGATAGCATTCCATTTTGTTTTAAACGTCGATACATTGCTTTCTTTAATTTGTTTGAAACATTGATTAACTTTTTTGAAATTCTATAGTTTCAATGTTGAATTAATATTTTAAATTTGAATTCAAACAGGACGTTTTAAATATTATTATGTACGATATTTTAATGTTTTGTGATTATAAGGCTGCTTTTAAAACGGGTAAATAGAATCTAAATGTAACTTATATGTATAATAAAATTATTATAATAATTTGAATGGATAATTACAAATTTACGATTTCAAAAGTTTGAACATTATCAAATTATACATATTCGTAGAAATGCATTGAGTATTTTATACGACTTAACGTGTTTTATATAAAGCATACATTTTAATATTTCATTGCGAATTCTTTTTTCTTTCAGACGAGTCAGACTAGCACCGGGAAAACCAATAGCTTTGGACAAACTCTTCAGTATTTCTTTGGTTGGTAATCATTATTGGTGTGCATCGTTTAAATTTTATAATAATTATAACGAACATAACAAATGAAATCGTTAATTTATTATTTGCCTCTGTACATTCTTTTTATTTTTTTTTTCATTGATATTACAATAAATATGTTTTAATAGAGCAAAAATGTTGACGTGTTTATTATATTATTATTTATTACTTGAAAAATTCAAATATTTATATTTCGGTACTTGGCAAATATATCAACGGGCTTATTTTTTTGTCACATTTCTCGCCTTAAAACTAAAAAACAATTAAAACTTATATTTTTATTAAATATATTTAATTTTCTCGCCGTACAAATTGATGTACATAATTTAAAACAAAATGTTTATGTTAAATTGTACTGTTCGTTTGAAATAACTAAAAGTTGCTTCTTATTTTCTTTTAGTTTTTAAATATGAAATATTTAGTATTTTATTAAATCCGAAGGGAGCTAATTAATATATTCAATCGTTCGGAAGCATAGTGAACAAAGTTAGTGTGTAACGGTTTCGTTGTATCTATCTACAAAATATAAATACAACTAGTTAAAATATCGTTCCGTTTCTCAAGCCATATTTGGGTTTTGATGAGTCATTTCGATATGAATTTACATATTCTTTTCATATCTTTCTGTCTTATTTTCCTGCACCGAGTTCCATAATGAAGAACATAATAATTTATCAGCTTGCAAGTAATATCGCCGGTTAAGAAATTGTAATAGGTTTTTGTTTGCTGTCGTCGCGCGTGATAGCCAGTTTTCTGATATGTACTCTAAATCCTATAATTCGTCATTAGAAATATTGAAGTATTTTCACGTTAAACGTTGATGGAAACATCTTGATTATATAATTTAATCGACCTTTCAAATTTTTCCATAAAACTGTTACAATTTGCGGATTGCTTTCGTTAATTACTTGGATAAAATTGTTTTATCCATTCTATTTAGTTATGTTATCTTTTCAAAGGAAATAAGCTCTTCATTGTAACATACTGGAATTTTGTTTTGGCGGAATGACAAAAATTTATAGGTGTTTGGTTTCGAGCGTATTTTTTAATGTATATTTTTTTTCTCAAGGATATTCTTAAATCCATATTTTATATATTTGCTTAAATTATACGGTTCAAAAAGATTTCAGTATCTGCAATGTAATCCGTATTCATCGATAAAATTAATTATAATTTATAAATATATCTGAAAATTATCCGGGTAGATTCCTTAAAATAGGGTTATTGTGTTAATCGTTCGGTTTAGTCAGTAATTTATTCCAATCGGTGATAGAACTTTAATTCTCCAAGTATGTGAAAGGAAACGTCGATTACAATTATAAATAAATAAAAAAGAAGTTACAAGTAATTTTCAAACGTTAAAATTTAATTATCTATTATTTCTATGTTATATCTAACATCTATAAGCATGTATACTTTTTTTTTTTAATGGGGATAAGGATGCCTCATTCAAGATATTGTGCATAAGGAATCGGCGATACGGCAACTAGTAACGCCTGAATTGCAAACTGCTGATAAGTACAATTCCTTCACACTTAATGTTTTTAAAAAAAAAGTAGAACCATAGAAATTTAGGAATAGACGGTGTAATTGGTAGTACTGAGTGATGGGCGACTGCTGCATATTCTCTAAATATGTCTGTTAGTTTCTTATGTTCCTACTATATAAATGTATGATATGTGTAGAAACTAAAGAGAATACTCCACCATTAGATGCCCTGGATTTAGCCAATGAATCTACAATTTCATTGTCGAGAATTTCTCGATGTCCTGGTACTCAAATGTACATAAGTATTCCACATGGTTAAGTTTTAACATAATGAATGAAATTAATGTATCGACGCGTCCAATTTGTTTTCCGTAGCCGTTAAAATGTTTTATAAGTCGGTGATAATGAGGCCGGAAGTTTCATATCAATTAATAACAATTTGACTTGCAACACCGCTACGGCGAATGTGGAACAAAGATCGGATAATTTGTAGGAGTTACTAATATTAAGAGATGGAATGAACATTGCCGCTACCGTTTCCTGAGTCAACTTTGATCCATCCGTTAAGGGTGTGCGTATGAAAATTCTCAGATAATATTATTGATTGTAGCAGTATTAGTAACTCCGTCTAAATTGTAATGGAGGGATCTTACACTCTACCATTAAGGCCGGTATCGGGGTGCTCCTAACCGCATCCACACAGAGTCTAACACAATCGTTTTGAACACGATCAAGCTTATTGATGCAGATGCAGATCAATAAAACATACAATCATACTTTATTTTAGACCGTTATAAAAGGTTAAGAACTGGATCATCAACCCAACGAGTATTGTATAGATTACATAAAATTTTAATTGCGCGATTAATAGTAAATTATCGATATGTGGTCGTCATGTTAAACGTGTATCCAAAATAATACCTAAATACCGAAGTGATGAACAAAATAAAATATCACTATTTTCCGTAGTAGTAGACAAATTATTGACGCTGTAATGCATACACGGAAAAACCACTTTATACATATCTGAATACTGAGATTCGATTAATGCTATTAATGTTATATACGGCATGGGAGAATATTGTATTTAAAATAGAAATATCATCCGCATAGAGGAGAATCTTAGAATACGGAGGCGCCTGTGCTAGTTCTGAAATATATCAATTAAAAACCACGATGTAATCTCCTGTATACTACTCGTTGATAACTGATCGATAATGTACTTAGAATATAACGTTGCAAAAATAGTCTATCAATCAACAATACTTTAGAATACCTAGGGACAATAATTTATGTGTTGCAAAGTGGGCAAATGTGTACGTACCTTATTACAGACGTCCATAATATGCAGAAAATTAGTAATATTAAATTATTTATTAATGAAATACCCAGTAAATCACCCACGCAATCCGATTTCGATAGGCGTACATATTAGTTGGGAGGATTTCGTTATGTTCTAACCACCATTTAAGTCGCAAAGCTATAACGGATTCACAAATTTTCCTAAAGCAAGAGGCTAAAGAAATTGTGTCTAAATGATCAATTTTTCTTAGGTACAAGGGCGATAACGAAAAGCATCCAAGAATTTGGAATCGATTTAGATTTTCAAACTATTTAAAATATCAACGACGGCCGTAAAGAATTTTTCGATAATTTTTTTACCGATTCAAACGAAATACTATCATGACCCTGGGTTGTTGAGTTTTTCTTGTTTAAAATATAGGCCAACTCATTTTTAGTGAAAGGAGCATCTAAAAAGTGATAAGAAGGGTTACTTTTCCTCTAGTTCAGGTACATTACGTGCAGTTAGTGACTTAACTTGCTGTCTCACTTGCTAATATGTTGGACATCTGAATGCTATAGATCAGGGGTCGGCAACCTTTTTCGGACGGCGGGCCATTTTCAAAATAAAATTTTTTATGCGGGCCACACTTTCAAATGTACCTTAAATAGTGCTTTTACATCATATACGAGTATAAATATTATTAAAAATAAAAATAGAAAACAATTATTTTTTATCGACACGCTATGATAACATAATGTCAGAGAACAAAAATTTTACGATTCTTAAAATGGGGAAAAATACAATTCTAATTACATATATATAAATATGTAAATATAAAATATTTAGGAAAATAGTTTTCATTCAAATTCAATGCGCTTTTTGTTCTTGGATATTGTTTGATAATTCATTTAAGTCCGGTTCTGTTTGGGATACTGAGATCCTCAACAAGTTTTGTAAATTTTCATCCGTCAACCTCGTTCTATATTTTGATTTTATGAAATTCACCCTTGAAAATGTTTGTTCGCATAAATAGGTGCTTGAAAAAATACAAATCATTGATTTTGCAAAATTTCTTAAATTCGGAAACTTATTTTCTGGTAGATTTGAATAAAATGTAATTAAATTATTTTCATCAAAATTATTTTTATGTACATTGTTAGATTGCAAATCTATTAACTCTAGTTGTAAATTGTCTGGTGCTTTTACAATATCAAATTTTAAAGGATTTTCAAATATTAATATATCCATTTCTTTTGATCTTGAAACCGATGAAAATTTTCATCCAGTAGTTTTAGTGACTCAATAAAAATATTGGAAGGACACTGTTTGTCGTTTTTGGTTGATAACGATTGCAAAGTAGGGAAATGACAATAATTATTCTTTTCAAGTTGAGAAATAAACAAATTTATTTTAAGCTGGAAACTTTTGATTTCTGTAAATAGCTCGTTGATTAACTTTCCTTTGCCTCTTGTAGTGTTGTATTTAATTTATCGAGGTAAGTTGTAATGCTCACTAGAAAAGCTAACTCGCTTATCCATTTTAAATTCGATGATTCTGGTATATTATTTCCTTTTTCTGTCAAAAACATTTCAATCTCGTTTATCAACTCGAAAAATCTTTTTAAAACTTTCCCACGGCTGAGCCATCTTACTTCAGAAAAATAAATGATATCTTCATATTCTGCGTCAATTTCATTTAAGAAATTCCGTAATGTTCGATGGTTCATACCGTTTTTGCGAATATAATTGATGGACTTTACTACAATATTCATAACATTTTTCAAATTTACAACTTTTGCGTAAAGTGCATGTTGATGGATAATACAATGAAGTTGTAGAGGAGGCTGCGTAATATTTAATTCTTTCAATTTTTTATTAATCATGCCCACCAAACCAGTATTGTAACCCGTCATGTTCTTTGCACCGTCAGTTGTCACATTTTTTAATTTTTCCCATTTGAGATTGTACATATTGAAAACATCTAATAGTTGTAAAAGTATATCCTCACCTCTTGTATTCCCATGGAGGCTTTTTAATGCAGCAAGTTCTTTTGTTACACGAAATTGTTCATCAATTCCACGGATAAAAATCAACAATTGAGCGGTGCTAGTTATATCGTTACTTTCATCAAGTGCTAATGAAAAATACTCAAACTGCGAAGAATTTTCTTTTAATTTATTAAACATATTAGTTGATATATTTTCAATACGTCGAACTACTGTATGCGCAAACTAATATCTTCAAATTTTTTCCGGACAAATTTCGTTAACAGCAGCCAAAATACATTTTTTAATGAACTCTCCATCCGTAAATGGTTTGTTATGTTCAGCAATTAATTTCGAAATATGTAAAGACGTTTTGACTAATGATGAACTTTGTTCCTTACATTTTTCAAAAACGTTTTGTTGTGCTTCTAATGATTTTTGTAAACAATCAATTTTATTTTGTCTGAATTTAGATTCAAATTTATCATACTCACTTTTGTGTTTCGTGTCGTAGTGGCGACGTAAATTAAATTCTTTGAATGCGCTTATAGATTCTTTGCAAATGAAGCATAGTGCTTTATTGTAATTATTAATAAAGAAATAATCAAAAGTCCACTTTTTATTAAATTCGCGGTTTTCTTCATTAATTTTTCTCTTCTTTGGTATTTTATTCATTTTTCTTATGATAAAATATGAATTATTTTGAAATTTATAATATATATATTTGTTAAAATAAATATATAGCAGTAAAACACCCGTTTCACGTTTAGTGAATTATTTTACCAATAAATTAAAAACAACACGTATTTCTCATTATCTATTATCAGGGGCGGCTTGTGGTTCTGTTGCAGGTTTGAGCAAACCGATTTCAAAATGATCGAATATTATTATAAAACAAATTACTATTTTAAAATAATTGAAATAGGAACACTGATTTATAAATAATGTTTTTACGTCCTAATTTTTAAAACGTTGTAAGTTGAAAACAACAGAAAAATACTCCGTCGATAAACTGTCCCAATGTTGGAATTAAATAGCGACTAGATGCCATATGCGCTGGATTGTTCACTCAAGTAAAGACGTCAACCGGAAATGTACTATGTAAAATCGATGTTAGTAGAGAGCTCGATTGAAGCCTCGAACGCGCCGTATCTTTGTAGTGGTTGTAATGGAATAAAAATTAATGTTAGTAGTAGCAAGCTGGCGAAATAAAAGAATGCTACACTTGCTAAACGAGCTGTCGTATTCGCTGGGGAATGGGGATTAAACTTTCGTAGTAAAGTAGGTTTCCCAATATGCTTCTGTAGAGTACATTTTTGTCACCGGCCACATTTCGTCACGCTCACGCGTTAAGTTTGTTGATTTTTCCCAAAATTATAATTGTGCTTTGGCGGGCCGCACAAAAAGTTGCAAAGGGCTGCAGGTTGCCGACCCCTGCGTATAGATAATTCCCACACCTCCGAGATTGGTGTTTGCCGATTAAGTACATAATTGTTGCCATTTCTTCGTTTTTGCCAGTTTAAATTCACGTTTACCTAATGCGTTAGTTTTTCTTCAAAGGAGCTCTCCTATCACAAGCTACACGCCGACAGCAATCTGACCATCAAAGGCCTAAGTTATCCGTCCTTTATACGCTTATTTATTGTTAGTGTCGACTTTAATAGAGCTTCGTTGATAGCTTCATATAACAATTGGAACTAATACCGAAATGAGTTGGACTGCCGTCATTCAAAGTACAAAATGCTTCATATACCACGTTCCTCAAATAATTATTTTTATAATTACCCAAGGCTAACATGAGTATTCTAGTTGTCAACGATAATAAACGGGATTTCCAGTGAACTAAAAATATCTATGAAAAGAAAACTATTCGGACGAAAAGGTGTAACATACTGTAAATATAAAAATAAAAAGCCGAATTTATAATAATCTTAACGCCTATCAGTTGTATGAAATTCGAGCTATCTTGCGATAAAATACAGGAAATAGGAATAGAAGTAATATGGTCCTGCACTAAAATTTCCACGCGACCATATCCATCATAGCTATCATTCGATGAATCGTCAAATTTTGGTATTTGAATTGCTCACTCTGATAGTAGCATTATTCAGCTTCATAGTCATCAATTAATCTATCAAGACGGTTACAGTTATATTTCACACTGCGACAATCCTACTGTAGAATTACGTTTCATATCCCTGACTGTCAGGGACAGATTTTTTCGTATATAAAAGTTGTTACGAAGACTATGCGATAACGGAGCAAAATATGGCTAACCAGTGAAAGAAGTAAAATTATATATATATACATACACATATGAAGAACAACGCATTTGAATTATGGATTCGAGCTTATTCTCAAAATGGGGTATCTAAAATTTTTGTAGCGTGGACAAAAATGCGGGCATTAAGAAATCGGACGGAAGATGGGTTTCAACGTAAGATAACATTTTGGTTTTCAATAGATTTTTATACCTTTGGATTTGAAGAAAAGGATATGTTATTATTGTTAGGATTGAAGAATGAGTTAACTGTGTCATCTCCTTCTGTTGGGTGCACTAATTTTGATTTAAAGTTAAATTATAATAATACTAATTAGCCCAATTTTGAGTTCTATGACCATATTCCTATTATTTTTCCTATTATTATTGTATGTCGTTTGTTTTGTTTGAAAACGAAACTAATTTGTTTGTGTCATACTTGTTCCCGCTTAAGATTTTTTTACTAAGGATTCCTTTATAGCTTACCTGCAGTGATATTGCACAGAGTTGGATCATATTTAAATGAAACGCTTCTAATAATATTGGTATTAGAATAGTTGTAAAAATGAATCTTTTTGAAGTGCGTCATCATCTTGAAACTAGTTATCCTTTGTAATAATCATAAAATAGCAATGCTACAAAATGGCAGTTACAGCAACTGCGTTTGAATTGGAGAACATGATAGGATAAAATAGTAAATTAAAATGAAAGGAATTGTAGTTTGAATGTTCATGATATATTATAGGAAAAACGTATTGCTTCCTACATAACATTTTCCAGTTGATATCGATGAGAATAAAATAATTTATTTAAATTCTGTCTTACTATAACTTAACTCCTAATTTTTGACATTATTTTCTTTTCTAATTTTTATAATTATTTTTATTTATTTTTATATATTGAAACTGATATCTTAATCTGAATAATTTGAACGTTTTCTGCTTGATATATTATTTTTAATATATTCACGGAACAATGTCAAATGATACGATAGATTACTATTTATTCTTACTATCAGTAACTTATAGCGGTGATACGCGTTCTAGAATTTTATTCATATTTCAATCGTTAAATGAAACCATAACTTATTAAACAACTTTATTTTCTATGTATATATATAAACAGTTTTTTGTATGAATGAAACATAATTCTCACCACAATTTATTGTTTTGAAATTAAGGCAGTGCAATGCCAAATCATGATACGCTCATATCGATGCACTGCTGAATGCAAACGTTCCCCCTTTTCTTCCATCTACACATCGCTGACCTATTTATATCATCCTGCCATCTTGTACTCCGTCGACTGTGATTTCTGCATCCTTCCCTTGGAAGTCATTCCACCAAATATGTACAGTATAATAAATAGTTTAAAATAATATATAATGGTTCATAATTTTCTTCTTTTAAATATTATAAGTCAACGGTATTATATACTCTAATACTTTTTACAAATTTAAGTATTTTTAATATGCATCAACTGATATATATATATATATATATATATATAAATACATAAATAACGGGAAAAAATATCTAGCAATTTTTTTAGTCAAAATATAGTAATACGCGACTTGTATTTTTTTTTTTTTAAAAAAAAACCTCGGTTAACAATCGCGTTTTTTGATCGTTTAAACACACACACACACACACACACACACACGCATAATACACTGACTATAATAACATGTTTTGAGGATGTTCGATAAACTGTCGGAATGCGCTCAACCACTGAGCTCCAACAGCACCATCAACTACTCTATGGTCGCAGCTTAATGTCATCTGTATTATATTGGCTACTTTAGTTCTGCAAAATAACAAAAACAAAAAATATTACGTAAACATGAGCAAACAAAAGTTGGTATTTTTATATTGTCATATATCAATCGGTTGCAAGGTCGAATATAATTTTTTTAATTGGAATATATTATATATTTTTTACTATCGAAATTTTTTTTACACTCATTAAAAAATATGATATGCATGCTAGTTTTACTTCTTGCGACGTCTTATTTAAATTTTAAATCAATTCGTAAAACATGAACACGTTACCTGTACAAATCATCGTTATTACGTATAAATTATATATATATATATATCGAAAGTCGATTTTCGTCCACCTTTTTCCAATAGTTTAGCCTTAAGTTTTGTCCGGGTCGACAATTTGAAATATTTCGCACATTTAACGAAAATTTGAATTTACTTAGAAAACCAAATCTTAAGCAAAGAATTTTATTTAAATGTTGAATATATCGGAGAGTAATGATTTTATAAATTATAAACCAAACAAAATATAACACAATTTAATCACTAGTATTTTTTGTATTGCAAAGCCTTTCGACAGTTCATCATTTTCAAAGATATGTAATATTTATTGTATATGCTTGAAAATGACGTAACTGTCGAAAGGCTTTGAAATAAAAACTTACTAGTGATTAAACTGTGTTATATTTTGTTTTGTTTTATAAAGAATTTTATTGTTTTAATTTTGACGTATCATTATTAATTATCGTGGTTAATACAGCATTTTCACAAAAACTATTCGGTAAAAGTCCAGATTTATCTTTTAAAAATAAAGTATATATACTTGAAATATTTTCAGCGCTTTACCGTTATAGAAAATCAATATAATTTATTTTTCTACGGTTTGAGAATGCGCAAACGTTATCTGTTAAAAAGTACACTATTATACAAAAGAATATCGCGTGATTTATAATTACCCGTTAGGAGCGTCTTGGTCGGGAATTAACTGTTGTTGCACAGAACCGATACCCAATATACAAGCTTGCGATGGCATAATTATCGGCGAGAAATTTTTTACACTGAACTTTCCCAGATCAGAAATCGTTATAGTTCCACCCTAAAATTATAAATATCAATAATTGTATACACAGATTTGTTTTGGACGAAAGAACTGTCTAAATACGTGACTATATTGCATACGACTTATTTTTGATGCATTTTGTCTATAAATCGTAGTCGAGAGTTGATAAAAAATATAAAATACATTTGACTTGTTATATCAAATTAACTGAGTCACCAAAGTAACTTAGAAAGGAAAAATGTGTTATATAAAAACTCGGGGCTACCAATCGTGGGGTAATTTATGGGGGGCTCAATAGTAGTAAAACAAAAAAAGTTTGTCCAAATTTTATATATATATATATATATATATATATATATATATTAAAAAAGGATCGAGTTTATTTGTCTTACCAATCAAACATTCGTCTGCAACTGCTGTTTGTTGTTTCCTTAAGGGGACTACAAAAACACGATATATTATATATTATACGTACGTACATAATATATTATATCATAATAAATTTAAAATGTGAATTTTAAAGGCTACCTACTAAACGGAAATATATGTACGTTCATAATATATTATATCATAACAAATATCAAATGTGAATTTTAAATAAGTACTCGCGGCTGCATATGATATTATTTAAACCCACCTACTAAACGGAAATATGCGTACGTACATAATATATATTACAACAAATATAAATTTTAAATAAGTACACGCGGCTGTATATTACATATATATATAAATGTATTTATATTTTAAGGCTACCTACTAAACGGAAATATACGTACGTACATAATATATCATAACGAATTAAAAAAGGGAATTTTAAATAAGTACCCGCGGCTGCATATTATATATATATATATATATATATATATATATATATATATTTATATATATACATATTTATATATATACACATATTTATATATATATATATATACACATATTTTTATATATATATATATATACATACATACATATATATATATATATATATATATATATATATATATATATATATATATATATATATATATATATATTTAAGCCTACCTACTAAAAAGGAAATATGCTTACGTACATAATATATATCACAACAAAAAACTAAATAGGTATGTATGTACGTGCGATACTTACAGCTAATATATATATATATATATATATATATATATATATATATATATATATATATATATATATATATATATAATAATAATAATAATAACCTACCCGCGATATATATATATATATATATATAATCGCGATGAATCCCTATTGCAAACCATCTGGACGCATTCGCCGCAAGGTGTCAAAATACTTTATCAACCTTTGCTACCAACTGAAGGGTTAAGGGGTTGCATCGGTGTGGTGGTTAGTGAGTGAAATTCTAGCGACAATTCCGAGAGAAAATTTGCACCACTACGACCGATAATATATAGGTGACAATTTCTATTCATCCCTGTATAATTGAAGAGCAGTTGACAAATCACCTCATATTGAACGGCGATAAAAGTGAAGTTTTTTCGGCGCGGATGTAAAAGATAGGAGGTATAAGGGTTAGAAGGAAAAACCTTCCCCCGAGTAATGAACGGAAAAATGTTTAAAATTCGAAAATCATCGGGGGGTTAATTATTTAGGGGATGATTACGAACAAAACAAAAAGAGGTTTGCCAAAATCCGACCAATAACCGCACTTCCTTCTACTACCGTCCGTACCAGAAATTATATTTCCTCCTAATTACTACAGAGCACTTCTGTTTGTTGCGCTAACATCTTATAATATCTACGACTACCCGACATGATGATCGCGATGAATCTCTGTTCCAAGCCACCCGGACACTTTCTGCAAAACATCGTCCTACTACCGTCCGTAACATTTCTGACTATCTTGTATGAACGTGATCATGTACTTATAACATCGAGTAATTCCTTTTTGTCCAGGGGATTCTTAAGATCTATAAACAATATATTTTTGATTTCCATGATGTCTATTCATTTTTTGTCGGGCGTTGTAGAATCTGCCGACCAAAAATCGATGGAAAAATTTGTATTAAAAACTGCAAGATATCTATAAGAAGGGGGTACCATATGGACCAGTTGAAAATTTTTTTTTTGTATTTATACGATACATTTTATATAGTAGTAGGCGTGTATGAAGTTCAAACGTTCTAAAAGTATATGCAGCTGCTTTATGGGGATGTACAAGCAATTCGATTTTTAAAAAATTCAAGCTAGACATAAGATCATTCTGCATATAGTAGTTAATGCGTATCGATATTCGCGCAATGACGATATACATCGCGATCCTCAGATGCCATCCATAAGAGATCTTATAAAGGATATGGCAATTAAACACGAAGGGAGACTACGACAGCATACTAGTGAGGAAGCTGTACAGTTGCTCAATACGAAACAGGACAATCGATGTCTTAAGCGTCGGCATCCAGCTGAACTAGTCTTATAATTAATATGAGTCATTGGATTGGTGTGCTGCATTAATTGTATTTAGTATGCATGTACATATTAAATATCGTGTATTGACTGAGTTACTAAATTAATCGTAAATTACGATTGTAACAATTAATAGTCCCAGGGCTGTTATTTAAAAAAAAAAGAACCCAAAGACATGAAAATATGGAGAATAACAGATGACAAATGTGAATGCGGCCTGGTACAAGATTTAGAGCACCTACTATAGCCTGTTACATTTGCATGGAAGATATGACTAGTATAAATGACATCTTGGACGAGGCAATTTAGATTGTTAAGAGAAAAAAAATATATAAGCTGACCCACACGAAAAGAAGTACTTAAATAAAAACTGTAATTTACATATACACACATATGTATACAATTGTGATTTTTCGTGTTTGCATTAAAACGGTTTGAATTTGAATACTGATGATTTACTTATCAGTAATTTATTAAGTTTACTGAATGTAAACTCAAAAAAGACAAGATTTTTTTAATGAAATATGAGGGGCATAGAATTTGTCAAAATTATACAGTTTCCAAATGAAGAAGGGCAGCACTCAAGCACAAATTGTTCAATACCGCTACCGAATAAGATTAGCATTGATAACACTCAAGGGACACTAGTAAGCATAAACTTAAACAAATAGGACTAAAGTTTGCGATTCCCAGAAAGCATTTAGATATTAATATTCGTATATAGAATGTTTCATATTAAAAAAAATCGAGAAAAAATTTACAGGTTTTCATTCTGGTAGTGTTCACGTCCCACCGTCTTCACAACTCGCCTAAGAAATTGTTTCGTATTGACCGGAGTTATTTTATAACAATTAAACCTACAACTAGCCTATGTTCACATTTTACATAATTACATTCCACACCGACAGAAAGTGTACTTGTTCACCATTTGACAATCTAATTGTTCAATCACGAGTTTTATGTTGTATCGTCTTTACTAACATTTTGTTTCTCAGCAGATATTTTGCGAACGAGTTTCACAAAATCCTATATATTAATTCATGTATATATATGTGTATTTTTATTGTTTACAGATGTCATGTGTTCATGTTATTTCCTTCCCTCTTTCTCTGTCTGTGTATATTATTATATGGTGGAATTCATGTCATAATGGTAAAAATATGTGATGATATGTATTCTGACGACAGTAAAAATTTTTAATCCATTTTTGGACGTATAATACAATTAAAGATAATATATTACAAACCTCACACTCATGCGGTTCTAATATATTTTGCTTAGCTTTTTCTTTCAATACTGTAATATCACGATTTATTTCTAATAAACCTTTTAAATCTGCATCAAAAACAACCGGTGTGAACAATCCATGTTCAGTATTCACCGATACAGTAACATCCACCGCATTATATCTATATATGGGAGAAAAAACACATGGAACTAATGATACGAACATCATAATACACGCATACAGTAAAATTTATTATACATTATTCATTATTAATATAGCGTGTATTATTTGTATATTAAATGCAACTAATACGACTTATTAAGTGTGAAACGATGTCCGGATAATAAAAATGTACCTTAAATTTAAAATGTAAATATTACAATAAAATTTCGCAAAACCAATTAATGACGTACTTCAAATCAAAGAAATGTGCTTACAGATTTAATAACATCGTAAAGAAAATAATTAAACTCGCGTAATATCGAACTTACTGCCTAATAAATGTGTCCATCCAAGCAGAATTCGCTGCTGGAACCTTCCGCGACGCTAAAGCGATGCTTTTTACGATAAAATCAATCAATTCTAAATTTTCTCCACTTTTTTCTAATACGGTGTTAAACTTCTTCTTTAATTTAAGTATTTCATCCAAATTTAAATCAACTGTTAGATAATAATGTGGTATAGTCTAAAAAAAATGTACAACAAACGATGAAAATAACGCAAAAGTGAAAAAATTTATCAAACTATAAATGATTCAATAATTTTCACAAAACTCCGTTTTAAATACCGCGATATACAATATGATAATCGGATAGTTTTAATATAATTTCCTACGTACGTATTCCTAAATATAAATAAAAAATAATAATTATTGAAAAATTTTAGAAAAGTTAAACAGGTTTTATAAAATAATGAGTTTATCAAACAAAAATAATTCGACATTTGTTTTTTAGAATATTGAGCAGTTACAAAGAGCGAAAAGAACAGTATACATTTTCATTAAGACAATATTCAATTAACATACTTGTTTGGACTGAATCGCGATTTTTGCTATAGCGTCTCGAACTGAAGATACCGGTCGATCTTCGTACACATCTCCGGATATACGACCGAGTGAAACGATGTGTTCGGCTTTTACGACCGGGTGAGCTTTATCTAGATCCGTCGATTTAATCGAGCCATATATACCCGAGCCTTGGCCGATAGACTGCGTATGGAACAGAAATATTTTGGATTTGATATATGAACATTTTGGTAATAAAATCGGTTAACGATAATGTCGGTAATTACAATAAATTTTATTGATGTAATAATTAATATCAAATGAATAAATGTTTTAATTCAAATTTATTTGGAGATGTATATAATTGTATTGCAATTATGAATTTTCTCGTTCACAGAATCAGTCTCAGAAAAATATTACAAATAATATGAATTTTGTTATTTTCGAATAAAAAATGACTCAATGAAGGTCTATGTTTTAAAAATAATACTTTCATGTTAAAGAGAATATGAAATCAGTAGCTTTCTTCCATGAATAAATTTTAGCTTTAACATAACGCAACTTTTTCGAATTACCGCAAGATTAAGGCCTTTTTCCGCGGCTAATAATTTTGCAAATGGACTAGCAAAAATACGATCCTTCGGTTTGGTAACAGATGGTTTCAATGAAGTTTCGATAGATGTTGAAGACTGCGTGGAGGAGACAACACTCTTTGGTGGCGGTGGAGCAATGTTTTTTGGCGATGACGGTGATGTTGCAAATTCTTGCGATTTGGACGGTGATGGCGGTGGTGAATCATCTTTATAATCTTTAAACGCACTAATGTTCGCTTCGTCGTCTACTATTATGCAAACTAACTAATATAACATATAAATATGATATATTAAATATAAACACTTGAAGTAATTTCAGTTCAAAATAGAGTTCTAGTACGTTAATGCGTTACCAAATTTATTCTATTCTAAAAATATATTTATCAAGTAAAGTATTCTAACCTTTCCTATAGGAACATCTTTAGTACCAGCTGGAACGAGTATTTTTGCTAGGTATCCTTCTTCTGGAGTTTCAAATCCCATTGTAGCTTTGTCAGTTTCAATTTCAGCCAACAAATCTCCTTCATTCAATTTGTCACCTTGCATTAAAAATGAAATAAGTATACAATAAAAAACCATTTTTAACGATATTTTTATTATTTAACCCTTTCGGGCACACTATAAATTTTTTATACGGTACATTTTGAAATGCCTTTACAAGGTAAAAATATAAAGTAATATTTTTTGTATCTGCATTTTAGATCTTTATAATTATTTTTCTAATTGCAATGTTTTGTTAAAAATAAACAATTTTTGAGCATTAAATATTTACGTATCGCATAGAAAATCGTCAGTTTCCATAATAGACTAATTTAAGTAATATTTATTTTATTACCTTCTTTTTTCGCCCAGTTAACGATTGTTCCCAGTTCCATAGTAGGTGATAATGCTGGAAGTAAAACTTTATTATGACTGGGGAAGTCATCAGAATAAAATCTTCTATTATATCGTGCATTACAAACGTTAAGTAATCGACTATGGTCACTCGATAAACTAAAACAAAAATTAAATAAAATTATTGCATTATAAAATATTTTAAATGCACAATTACGGTGTAAAAAGTATCTTAAAGAATAGTATACTTGCCTCTTATATCTACACAGAAAATGAACCGCACGATTATGTTTAACAGTAATATGCTTAATAATGAAATTATTTGACCTATAATTTACTCGACTTCTTAAAACAAAATGTAATACTTTCGACATTTTAAAAATTGGAATGTTATCACAATACAAATTAATCCCTAATAAAATTGAACTAATTTTTTGTTGAATTTCACGGTGTCAAAAACGACAACATTTTACCCTTTACTGGCATTATTATCAAATTTACCGGCATTATTCGAAACATGTGGTCACCTTGAAGTCATTACATGATAAAGATAGCAACGAGTTCAAAAATTAATTACAAACCCGTTCGACTTAAATTTGTCATTGAATTTCTTTATCATTTAACCGGTTTCACTCTTCTATGCAATTCAACTTTATAGATTACATACTCTATACGCGTATTTTCGGAATTCACTAGAAATACAAATATTAAAAGTACGGTTCAATTCTAGAGTATTATAAATAACTTTCATATATTTATAAAATGTTAAAGTTTCAAAAAATTAGAATAATATTTTATTATGATTTTGTATACGGGAAGTATTAAATATATTAAATACACAATTTTAAATTTTAAATTTTTTAAATTTGATAAATGTTTGAAACTTTATTATCGACTTTTAGATCATGAAATTATGATTCGTTAAAGAGGAGTTGTGGAATGTGAATAAGGAACACATGTTATCTCGTTTCTTTCGTCAGTTTTGTAACTGCTTTGGTCGTGGTAGTTGTGGTAGTTTTTTTTTCACTTTTACGATCCTTACGTTCTTGTTAAGGGTTGTCAGGTTTAGAATTTTTGTAAGGATGAGTAATTGTTTTAAATACCGGTATCTTTGTAATACAATTTTCATGCCGTTATTTATTGTATTAGCTGAGATAACAGTAAAACAATAAATTACTCAATATAATGATTTATTGCATCACCTTTTCGTTTTACCTGTATATCATCATTTAAAAATGTCAGCAATGAAAACTACCTCATCAAGCCATTCCAGTACAATATCTTCGAACTTGACTTTATTCAAACATGTTAGATATGAACATTTAATAGCTGGTGTCACCGGTGGAGTAACTTCTACATTACTTTTGCACCCGTTGGATTTATTAAAAATCAGATTCGCAGGTATGTATATTTTTCCGTTATCACGAACTAGATATTAGATTTATTAAGTTTCTCCATTATAGTAGTAGTGTCGGTTGGGTTATTATAGTTTTTTATTTTAAACATTTTAATATAATAAACAAAATTGTTATTTAAAAAAAAAACCTCGCTTGTTGGCTTGGTTAGGTTAGTTCGAAGTATGATTAATAAAAAAAGGATAATAGGCTCACCTCCCGACCATGTTAAAAATTGGTAGAAATCACATTTAGGTAGAAATGTCCGCTAATCTACTTTCTCCTGATAAGGTTAATTCATCAGTTATATCAGGTGGAAAGTGTAATTTTACCACTGTTTTACGTTTTATTTGAGCATTAATTATTGATTATTATTATTTACCTCTTCTACATTTTCAATCCCAATTTTTGAGTAATTTCGTTATTTTCCCTTTATTCTTGTCATTCTATAATTATTTTTTTCTTATGGAACATTTAAAAATGGTTTCCGCGGATTTTTAACTTCATAAATTAAAAATAGACATTTTTGACATTCTTGAAACAATTGTGAAAATCGGAGCTGCACAAGTATTCCAGGAATGTGCCTTTATTTGTATTTAAATGTAAACCGGTAGAAATGTCTTTATAGTTGAAATTTTTTCTTTGTTATTAAAATTCCTGTTTATTAATAATATGTAACTTTTCAACATTATCAGTTGATATGATGTATAGGAATGAATATTAAATTTCGAGATTTTAATATTGTTAACACGTGTGTACAATGTATCTGTAAAGTTTTTATGCTGCAATAAAAACTTATAATTAGTATTCAAGCTACATTATACATTTTTAAACAACATCCAATTAATGTTTCTAAGAATGCTGGTAAAAGATAATTATAAAAATATTTCTATTACGGTATATTTTAAATGTACGAGGTAATTTAATTGGATTTTAGGAGGACTGTTATGAAGTTAATGTAGTTAGAGTAAACAACTATCCATGAGATTGCGTTACTTGGTTCGTTTGATTGTGACTCAATTGCATACAGTTCTACAAGTAGTGTCGTACTTTACTGCGCTTGTGATTAATGACTAAACGATGGAAAAACTATTTTACAAAATATAGTTACGCTTGTCTATTTAGGAAACGATTGATCAAGAGATACAAGCCTTCAGTATCTTTACATATTTCTCCAGTTTTATTAAATTTATATATATTTTTTAATTTGATGTTTATTAAACTTCAGTAAAAATTATTTAATTTTTTCTTTAACCTGCGCAAAAATTAATCTGTAAATTTCGTTAGCTAATATTTATAAAATGCAATTAAAACTTTTTGAACTTAAGTGGGAAACAAGTAGTTCGGATTTTTCTTCGTAACAGTTAAAATGTTTAGCGAAATTAATATGCCTATTGTATAGAAGTTATTTATTTCGATTTGTTCTTGGGCGGATATTATATTTATTACGGGAATTATTTTGCTAATTTTTCACATGATTTAAGAGCTTAAATTAGTTCAATGTTTTTACATTTCGTGGCGAATTTGATACAGGTGCGTAAGTGTTTATTTATTGGGCATTTATTTTGATGAATTATTTGATCTAAATATTTTAATGTCACATTTTTCATTAATAATGACGCGCATTAAGTTTCAAAAGCTAATTCATTTTTAAAAATACCACTATTTGAAATATTGTCGTTACAGACTTTTACTAATAATGTGTTTAATGATTATTATTCAATGGGGACTTTGTGTTATTCTTGATTATTGTGTTCTATTAACAACCTAAACATGTACAAATTACTATATTTTAATGATTATATATATATATATATATATATATATATATATATATATATATAAACCGTGTTATAATTTTGTTTCGTTTATAATTCATAAAATCACTACTCTCCGACTTCGATATATCATTATAATTAGGTAATTGTACTTTAGTACACTTAAAAAAAAAAGAAAACGATAGTGCGCAGTTGAAGTAGTTTTCCCCGAAAGTTTTATAAAGTTAAGTAACGTCACGATATAGTCTCGTGATCATTGATAACCGTGTTTGCATGTATGTGATGTGTTTGTGTGAAAGCCATTGGCAGATTTAACGTTGGCTATAGTACATATCTATCTATATCTATATATATATATATGACGTAATTTACAGTTTGTTGAGCCTCATTAAACTAACGGAATGAAGATGACGTTGCAAAAATTGTCCTTGATGATTTCTAGTCGATCACTTCGTATGTTGTCTAATATTTTTGACGTGTTTAAATTGTGACCGTCATGATATAATTTTAGGTATTTCCGTTAATTATTATTGGTGTTGAAGGGAAATTTTGTCTAAATTTTTCGCCAGATTCTATCTCTTTTTTTCCGTATTCAATTTGTTCGTACCAGTTTCAGCCGGTTCACGGGAGACAATTTTTTCTCGAGCACCGCCAATTATATGCAATTTGTGTAAGTTAGCGTCTGTTACGTTTTGTTACGTTTCAGTCATATAGATGTATTTACTAATCTTCGTTTGTCATTTTCATGCTTGAACATGTTTAAAATACATATCGGGATTCGCTTTAAGACACCGAAAATATGTATAAAAATTAAAATTCAAGCCGCTTATTAAACGAATTGAACACCAATTAATTTGTAATTTTTTCAATGAATTATATTATATTTTCGCATTTGCGAATTGTAATTTGTTTACGCGTGGCAAACGTAAACGAGTTCTTGTTGTAGGTTTTTATATTATATATTTTTTTTTTTTTCTGAGATTGTATATTAACTTCTTGTTAATAACATAAGTTGTATGTAACTTTTCTAATAAAATATTGTTCATCGTTCTTGCGATAACGAATAAGTAGTGTTTACGATCACGATAACGAAACTTCAATATAAATTATTCGCAAAACGTTTTATATAGTGTAGGTTTTGAAAATTAGGGTGATTGTAAATAAATATATTTAAAATATAATTTCCTACGCATAAAATAATTTTCTATTATACGTATTTTTTCGCAGTCACGAAAAAAAGGACACACATAATGATATTATTAAAATGTTTTCATGTGTAAAATTTATTAGTGTTGAAATTTTTTTTGTATATCCTATTTTTTTTTTTTAATTTTGTGTGTTTATAATAAAAAAAACGAAATGTGGTTTTTCGAAATTCATCGTTTGTTATAACTAGTATTATTAATACTACTGGGTCATTTAATTTCTTATAATTGGCTTTATATTTAACAAAAAAAAAAAAAAAAAAAACAGATTACGCATTTGTAAATTTAAAATAAAACGCCCATATAAATGAAATTTGCATCACCATTTATAAACCATTCTATGATACTGAAATATAAATGTAGTTTGCTTACATTAATATCGAAATCTGGAAAAAATATTAACTTATACGTTTGCTTTTTTCGGACGAATATATTTATTTACTGGATACTGATATGTTAAAATAAATTTTGAATGAGGCAATTCTGTTCTTGAGCGAATTTGTGTTTTGAATTTAGATTGTGTTTACGTTTTATGTATAGTCGTGGTGAATAAAGAAATTTTAAAATTTATTTTATGTTTCTTAAGTAATGAATTGAATTCTATGTTTTTTCAATTTTATGTTTTTGTCCTAATTGTAGAACTTGGCTAAAATTTAATGACGTACTAGGTGTTGTAAATACGGGTGAAAGCAAATCGCCCGTTAGATAGGTTTTCCTTCATTATTATTCTTATTCTTTTAGTAATGTAATAATTATGATAAGGTTATATACATATCAGTCTCGGTTGGGCGGTACTAATGCGTATACTATAGGAAAGTATATATATATATGTAATTACCCCGATATAATGACGGTTCGAAATACAACTTGTAGTTCGACGTTGCCGCTAATAATTGTAGCATTGTGTCTGGTATGAATCATCCTGTACTCAGATTTTACAATCTTGTTTCGTGTCAGATAATTTCAGCGTATTTTACTTCATGTGTTGGTACTGTACTAGTTACCAGAGAGAAGATTCTATTTCTTTCTTGATCTAGCAATATAATGGAAAATTTATTACTTTTCTTTTATTATATCTTATTTATATTTTTGTTTCTTGTGATAACGTTAATTATTTTATTTTGGTACTCTTCACCATTCCATAGTTTATTATCATCTAAATTGAGTAGATATTTACCTACAGAGTGGCAATTAAAAAAATAATTAACAAAAATGCTTTATATTTGAATATTCTTACGTTTTTCAATTTTTCGTCATTACTATTCCGTTATTTTTAATTTTCGCTGACGCGGTGTCGGCCGTAATAATTTTGATGTGTCTCATTACAATCAGTTGAAATTTAATTTTTATTCGATATTATGATAATAATTGGACTTTAAACATCTAAATAAAATGTTACGTAATGTTAATTTACGTATAAAGTATTCCCTAAGTGCGGGTTCTTATATGAGTAAATATCTACAAGAGTAGTCAGTGAAGTATATATATATATATTATTCTATTTTCACTCAAGTCCGAGCATGCTGTTATCCATGCTAGTGTTTATATGTTTAATTGCGATGGATAAATTTTGAAGAGATAGGCAGCGTACCTAGGAACACAGAACTTATATGCCACCATATCCATTCTAAAGGCAATCCGAGACGACTCGTATGATCAGAACAGCGCGATTTCTCACAGGCTACTTGAAAATAGGAGAAAGAGGAATGTTAAGATAAAGTAGGAAGAATGAAAAATTAAGGAGCGAGTAAGGAAAGAACATGAGAGGGAAAAGGAAGGAAACGCTATTGCGGGATTTGTTTTATGTCAGGGCTGTTTCCCTTAGTCTTTAGATAAACGTACTCTGCGTAAGGTAGCGGGTTGTTACAGAGGAGGTAAAGTCATAGGATTTTTGCAGATTTTTAGTAGACAGGTTCTCTAGCTATCCATCTGCATCCTTGTGTCTCTTTGTCATGTCACTATTGGAATCGTCTGCTAGAGGTTTTCCGAATTATTGATTTAATGGTTTTTGAGTTAAATCGGAACAGATAGATAAAAATTTTTTTCAAATAGATTTTCTGTTTATGTGTGATAAAGATAGCCCAATGCAGTGATTATAATGAAAATATTCTCAAATCACAGAGAGAAACTATAGTTTTATATATTAGTATGGATTAAACGCAAATATAAGCAATCCGAATTCATAAGTTGCCCCTCTTTTAATTTATGGGATTTTTACCAACTAAAACCCCATCTCTCTATAAAGAAAAGGGAGCTGTAAAATAATAATGGAGATCCCGGAATCGATGCAAGGACCACCATACTTAAATTAACTTAGGAGTGAAACAACATAGTCCAAGTTTTTAGAGTTCATGCTTACAACTCAAGTAGATAAGAATTATAAATAAAAATTAGAAATAAAATCAGTAAATAAATAAAAAAAATACAACAAAAACTTAAAAATAAACCCAACGTAATAAAGGAAAAAAAAACTAAATGGTAAGAACTTATACCAAAAAATACCTTCATTATACTTAAACTAATTACAAATATTAAGGCAAAATTAATTATAAAATTTTAATGAGTAGACGATGAACAGTTGACCACGCTAATAGAAACTGCACCGTTCCTGGGATGACGATTGACTTAATCGCTAAGAAGACAAATTTTTTGAACTTAATTCGCATAACCTGTTCAGTGTATGTAAGGAAATTTACTACTATTTTACCTAATGGAAAGATCTGTGTGCTATTAATACTAAACTTATGACGTAGGGCAGCAAAAGCGGGACACATAACGTATGCTTAACATCATCAACCTCGCCTACAGTACAAAAGGTGCAGACCGAATCACCAACAAGCCGGAACCTTTAAAGATAGAACCCAAACTTGTCATGATCAGTCAACATCTGTGCACCGTAGAAATTGATATCGAATTTTAGTCGTTTTAATCTAGATGTGATATTTGGCAGAAAGGTATAAGTTTCTCCGCCAGTGATTGAAGTGTACCAAATGCACTGCGACTTTGCGATCAATAAAGAAAAAAATGTTTTTTAAAATTTTAATTCGTTATTGTTGCATAGAGATGCCATCAAGCAAGTCAAAGTGTTTCATTCTTGAATAATTCTTCCCCACATGCCTATGCTCACTAGTAAGAGTCCTGCCAATAAGATATAAATCAAAAGGCAAGGTCCCACATAGCACACATGCAGCAGAGGTAGGAGTAGTCCTGTACAATGAATCCATTTGGAGCAAACATTTCCTTTGCTGCTTATTGGCCAGATCAAGTATTTTTCTGTTTAAATAAATGGCCGCACCATATCCATACAGGGCCTGAATAAGGCCTTTATACAGTATGGAACGTTCTTTGAAAGCCAAACCCCCATCATTTTTTTGTACACATAGTAGTTTATTAAAAACGTCCATACAATTCGTAGAAATGTAATGGAAATGGGGTAAGAATGTTAACTTTCATCAATTAAAATGCCAAAGTACTTTTAACGATAACGTATGTAAAATGTTGTAATCAGATTGTAATTCCAAATCCTTGATCCGCGGCCAACAAAAGAGGCATTACCAAACACAGAAAATCTGCATTTAGTGGGGGGAAAATAATAGTTCTAACTCCGCTACCACATTCTCCAAGTATTTAGAAATACATGCAAGAAGTGGTAGTGACGAACTCTGCTTTAAACATTAAACATGGATCATCGGCATAGGAAATTAGCTGACAAGTGGCTTTAATATCGGAGAAAAATTTATCAACACTAATGTACAGTGGAGTACAGAATGTTCCACAGAGTAGAAGGACCGAACCCTGTGGAACCCCACATGTAGGTATCCTTGTACCAGCCGATGATCCGAGTTTAAGAGTTGTGGAACGATTATTAAAATAATCTGTAATAACATTAATAATAAAATGATTAATACTATTATTTTTAAGAACATCGACAACTGCAGACCAACAGCAATTGTTAAACGCCCCTTTAATATCATAAGGAATTACAACAGCCGAGCAACCATCAGAAATGTACTGCTTGGCCGTCGTTGAAATTAATGTGTAAATTGCATGCTCAGCAGATAGACCTGAATGAAATCCAAACTGGTGTTGGTGCAACGTGACCCTGACTGTAATCTCCTGCAGTAATATCTCATTGATGACTTTTTCATAGACCTTCCTCATGCAACTAAGCAACGAGATAAAGCCGACAACTCTGAAGGATCTTTACCCGGCTTAGAAAGCAACTTTGGAGAGGCTGACTTCGAACATTCTGGGAATAGACTAAAGTCTAAAGATTTCCGAAATAAAATAGGCGGTAACAAAGGAAAAAAAGAGCGTATTTTTTAACCAAAATATTGCTGATTCTATCATCAACAGGCGCTTTTTTATTATGTCAATTTTTAATAATTTGGAGATATTATCAAAACTTACTACAGGAAAGCTACATCCTGAAACAGGAAGCACAACCAAAGGGAAATCAACTTTTGAGGGGAGAAACGTGGTCTAATAAAGCACACATTTTATCACTCTCTGTCACCATAGTCTGATTGCCTACCTTAATATCCGATATGGACAAACCAGAGCTTTGCTTAAACAGAATTTTATATAACCTATCCCAAACAGAGCTAGATCAAACAAATGCCTTCGGATTTTAGCCATTATTATCTCAAATTTATGTATCATATTCAACTCCTTTAGCACATCTTATAAAGAAATATACGAAAGGAGTCCTTACATTTCGAGGTGTTTTTTTTTCGGATCAAATTAATTTTAATTTAAAAAAATTGTAATCTGTCGTTCCACCAATCAATTTGAGGAAAATCAACAGGTACTCATCTACCAATCAAATTAATCAGATACCTATAGAATTGAAATACAAAATCACTGTTTCGTAACAATGTTTTTTTATGTTAATCGCATTATCTAGTTTAAATCGAAATATTATCATCGTGTGATTTTAGCACAAATACCGGTTGTTTTTTACGTTAGTCGACAAGTCGTGTTGGTGGTCGACCTATCTGTAGTTTACCCTATGCTTTCTCTCGGATGGTATAACCTTTTCAATGTTGTTGCTCGCATCATATGTGCAAAGAATTTCAACATCCACTCTATAAATTACGGGTAGTATAGTTCGGCCAGACTGAAATCGTCATATCTTATCTATCGCTTATTTTCTTTCGGACGATTTATTTAATGTCTACCATTCGTAACCGTATACTGATGTGTGAAATATAACCTTTTCAATAAATATAATTTGACTTTTATTTATATTATATTTTTGTTAATTTCTGATTGGTTAATAAGGTTTAATGGAGCACGAACGTAAAAGTCTTCCGAATCTTCTGAACAAATCTTATATTTTTGAAATAAATAATAAGTGCGCGACTGATATAAAAATGATTTTTTGCATTTCTGAATGAAAATAAACCATTCTTAATTTATTACGACGATTTAATTTTATTACGCTATCGTGCAATCAACGTAGTCGTAGTATTATTTTTATAAATAATTTGTTTTTGAAATGTTAAATATATTTTGGTTTATTCCTAGTATAATTTGAAAACAAAAAATTATTTAATCACGGAAACCTTAGAAATCTAATTTTATGAACTGCTGATTTGTACCTCTAGAACATTACGCGATTAATACGGTTGTTTACGTTGAATTTCGTTTTTTTGTTTTCTTATTTCGTATGTAAATTATATATATATATATATATAAAATTTTTCTTTTAGTAATATTACTACGTTGGTTTCGCGCTAATAAAGTGATATTTACTTTTTCGCGATTATGCTTACGATGGATTTATGCTCAGACGCGCTGCGTCTTGTGGAAAAATTGAATAATACGCCTAATATATCGTTTCGAATGTACTAATTTCAATTTTATAAAATGTAATTAATTTGTGCGTCGTCACGATCGCTTCTAAGCCGTTTGCTTTTCCATCCTAGTCAGGACTTCGTTCCACCCACACTTGTCTTAGTTATTTGTACACCATCAATTTTATGTCCTCTGTATACTGTCCTGTGCGGAAGTATAGCTGACGCTAATCAGGTGATTTT
Organism: Coronaproctus castanopsis; assembly: GCA_032883995.1. NCBI lineage: Eukaryota > Metazoa > Arthropoda > Insecta > Hemiptera > Monophlebidae > Coronaproctus > Coronaproctus castanopsis. The sequence continues at coordinate 135,821,678 of CM065052.1, read as the reverse complement.
TGTTTGCGACTTGTATAGCAGTGGTGTATGATTTTATTAATAAAATTTTACAATTAAGTTTTTATCACCTTTCTCAGATGCCTACTTATCGGCCTTGAAAAACGATAGTATCCTCGCAGCTCTGGTCACCGATATATATATCTAAGGTTAATTTCTAAGTGTCTTTTTCTTTCCCTTGTATCTTCTTTGTTATCTTATGTATGATGTATTTATATGAAAACAGCGTTGACAATGGGTAACTTCGGTATACATTCCGAGTCCAGTTAATTTTAAAAAGAATATATAAGTCGATAGATGTGTGTACATTTATATTCTTCAATTTTTATATCTGAGTTAATACAAGTTGTTGGTCGGTACATTAGACGTCGTTTTGAGCCTTTTTCTTAATCTAATGAGTTTTGACCATATTTTGTTCGCCGTTATAATTAATTTATATTAATCTTTAACTTCGCCGATTTTGTAAAATTATTTTTTGAAAAAAACAGTTAACTCGCCGAGACGTTATGAAATAATTGTATTATTATAAAAATCGCGGCTGGCTAGTTTTTTAGAAGTCGAAATAGATTCGATTTAATTATACTGTCGAATTTCTGATTCTAATAAATTTCGCTTTTTCTAACGACAGAATTCATTTATTCGTTATTTTAAAATCGATTCTGCTAATACAATAAATGTAATAATTGCAAAAACAATGAAAAAAGTTAAGTTGAAATAATAAATACGATAGCAATCGAGGGAATTGGTGGATATAATACGTAATATGTTGTAACAATGAAACATTTTATTTTGGTGTTCGTTAATTTACAATTTCTATGTAGTCAGTTGAGAAACGAACAAAAACCCCTTGCATTGACGTTTTCATATTTTTCTATGCTAAATTTTTATTTCCTTTTCATCTTCGGCTATTGCAATTTTTTTTAAATTATTATTATTTCCTATTTAGACGTTTTAAATAATGCGAAATATTATTAATTGTTAAAAATGTTCTAAAAAAAAAGTTTTTCTAGAAGAATACATTTCATCTTAATTTCAAAATGAAGAAACGAACTACATCAACCTACGATGGCGTTGACGTTTTCATATTTTTTCATGCATCGTTAACCCTAAATGTTTATTTCCTTTTTATCTTTGGCTGTTGTAATTTTTTTAAATTATTTATTTCGACTTTTGATTAAATTTATTTATCGATATTTCCTTGTACGACGTATTCTTTCCTTTGTCCTCATATATCGCCTCGAGGCGATTACGAGAATGCTGTGTTATAATAACCTTATATTTACGAGCCCCTTACTAGTAGAGACCCACGTACCAACAACACGATATCACGATTATTTACTAGTTTCGTTAGGCACACAAAATCAACAGGACTAAACGATAAAACTAATAGTACTCAATAAACGCAAGAACCTGCCTTCGTTATAACTATCCGGAGGGAAGAGTTTGAAAAAATCTTCGTTCTAAAATTTCGAAGGAATCTATGACGTGATTGTAGAAAAGTGTAAGATTTGAAAATCGTAAATAATATAAGTGTAGATTAAAATATTTACACTCAATAGAATATGTTCCATCTTTACTGCAAAGACTACTTCTATTCTGCAGTCGCTCCGTTGCATTTATATCCTCCTCTTTTATGAATCATCCCTGTTTCTAGGAGTTGTTTGCTGGTATTGCATAGCTCCATTCTCGTTTAACATCAATTATTTATAAAATAATTATGTACGCCAATATAGCTCGCTCAAACTGACGGTTAAATTTATTTATATCAGTTCCGGCATAGCGGTATTTACTGCAACGATCTGAGTCCACATTTGGTCATCTCAACGGTTACGCGAGGAACATTTTTGGTTTACATCCCTATTAATCTAGCGTATATTGCGCATGAGGTATACTGACGAAATCTGGAGAGGTCTGATCCATTTACAGTAAGCCGTTGTAAATCTACCCGACATACCTGCTAATCCACGGTTCTACAATATTAAAGTTGAAACGATCAAATTTCGGGGTTTTATTACCGACTGAAACTCGTCGGTAGTCGCTTTTCTGCTTCGCTACATAAGTTGAAACTCGAGAATTTCTCATATCCCATGGATACCCATTTAGTGGCCAGATAATGTTACTCTCGAATGTTCCCGTTATAGTAATTTTCGTGTTGGTTTTTATCAAGCTTTTCTTGCTGTCAATCTTCCGTTCATATAAATATTTCGCTTCTCTTAGCTCATCAAAATATCTACGTCAATATTTCATAGTCTGCTTACTTTTTTATTCGCATTTATTCCCTTCTTATTCATTTTATAATATTCAATACTATATAGATGCAACTTGATAGAAGCCCAATAATAAATTAAAAAAGTGTCGATTATGTAAAGATGATCAGAACAATTGGAAAGATCGGTGTTGTTACCAAGGAAACAACATAGATATAGTTTTTCTTCGATATAAATAATATAATTTTTCCGTTTTAATTACAAACTGAAAATGTTTCTATTTTTCTAATTTAAATTGATATTTTCATGTAATTACTGTTTTTATTTTTATTAAGATGAGTTGTGTCATCTTAGTTCGGCTTAACGGATTTTTGTATTTCTTTATTTATTATTAACTTTTTTTTCAAATTTAATATTTGGTATTACGTTCCAAAAGTAATCGTGAAATGTCTTCGATGTTATATAGTTTTTTTTTTTTTTAAATTTTAATTTGTTAAATTATTTTTTAGTAAATATTCACGGGAGGAGCGTAGCTTTGTTGCGACATTTGTTTTTTATAAATAGGTCGGCGAGGGTAGGTCGATAGAATTTTTAGAAAGGGCTAACCTCACTCAAGGTTATATAGGCCACTTTTTTTCGCTTGTTTACAGTTATATACACTTATCGCATAGTATCGATTTTTGACCATAGTTTTTCTTTGGACGAACTTTTTAAGGAAGAAAATTATTGTCTTCGAAAAATTAAATATTCCCAACGTTATAAATAGTTTCGAATTATTTATCGAAAATTCTGTACAATAGGTCGAATTGGGACGATAAATTATTATTGTTTATTTCATTTTTTTTTTTTTTTGGTTTTGTGCTGTTTTGTTTTATAACTCGGATTACAGTTTTTTTTTTCTTTTTAGTTATATTAGATTTATAAATATTATAACGTTTTATCGACAAAAAAACAAATATTTGTAAACAATATCTTTTATATAATTTTGAAAATTTTATTACTTTGTGACTTTTCGAAAGCAAAATTGCAAGTATTTTCGAAACGTCACAAAGTAATAAAATTGACGTTATTAAAAAAATTGTAAATGAATTCCTATTTACATCTTTACGAATGTTAAATTTAAGCAGCAACAAAGTAGAGCGAGGCACGTATTATATGATTACTAACGGGTCAAATGCGTTCGGGGTCTTACTGCGGTTTTAGATCAGATTTAAAAAGTTCAGTGAATTCAGGACACGGGAAACATTGTGGATATGGCTGGGAGATTCAAATAAGAGTGTCGATAAGGAAGATGGATGGATGTACTGGGTTCTAAGTGTTATGAAAATATGACAAGAACTTAGCATATTGGGAATAAACAGTTGTGTCATTTTGCAAAAGGGACAGCGAGGAGTAGGTCTCGTGCTTTGAACAACAGAAATTGGTAAGATTTGAGTAGGATATTCCAAGTCCGGTAGGGATAACACTTTTTCCTGTGATGGAAAGAAAATGACAATTGAAATAGCGGATTAGGTTTAATAGAAAGGAGGGTTTTGTTGATTAGACTTCTATACGCGACTCCGCGATTTGGTCATGAGAGTTTTTAGAGGGAGAGACGAGCAAAAATGTCTAGCAGCGTAAGTGACTACTTCTAAATAATCTTTAGGACGATCGTAAAAAATCTACAGGGTGACCCAAAGAAAACAGACGGTTTTGTTTTTTGAATAGCGCAGTTGGTAACACTGTTCAACGCAAACCGCGTCTTCTACGTTTAATGTACACACGGGTGATTCATGTCCAGTTTCAATTATCACGACATAACGAGAAGAACGCGCGTTTTGCGTGGAAAGTTTTTTCGGCTTAAACTGATCACGAAAGTGCAAATAGAGTTTCGAAAAGAATTTACGCGATTTTTTTGTGAGAATACCTTGAGAAGCGTGTTTACGAAACAAGTCCACGATATGTGAAATACATGAAAATTCGGATAAGAAATTTCAAATCAAAAAATTAGTGACCATGTTCGAAAAAGTGTTCAAAAATTTTATAAAAAGACCGAATGAATGTATTGTTGCAAATGGCGGTCATCTGAACGATATTGTGTTCTACAAATTATTGTAAGCTAATATCTCGTTTTCCTATTTTTATTCAAAAATTTTGGTCCAGTAGTTTTTGAGTTACTGAAAAAACAACTTAACTGTTCGTCTTCTTCGGGTCACGCTATGATTGAAACGATGATGAAGGGTTTGTTTTTTCTTCGACTTTTCTTTCTATAAAACTTCGTATGAAACTTTACAAATGTTTCCGAAAATACATTATTACCGTCATTTTCATAGTAAGTTATTAGATCGCGAGATAATTTTAAAACGTGTTTTTACGCCTAAATATTAACTATTCCCCGGAACAAATTACCTAATTATCTTTGTTGTATATTAACTGAGTGAATATTTCAATATTTTAATCTGGTATCATTTCAGTTTTAATTCTCATTCTCAGGATGTAAAAACAAACTATTAACTAGGTAATATCGATTAACCTAATGCCGATGCTTTTAATTCGATTACAGTCTAAGATAAAAATTCTGCAAATCGTTAAGAATTAAACATAAAAATTAATTTTTAATAAAAAAAAATTAAACTTATTCTTTTGTTAGCAATAACGTAAAAAAGTAAATATAAAAACCAATGAAACAAATTGAAAAAATGCAAACGACCATCTATATATATATATGTATACAAAAAACCCATTATAAATAAAATAAAGAAAAACATGAAATGTTGGAAAGGAAGATTATTCGAAAAATTCTTGTTCAAGAAAAGAAGGGGAAATATTCAGAAACAGACCCAATAAAGAATTATATGAGAATGTAGACAAGCTATGCGATACTATGAGGAAAAGAAGATTGGCATTACATATCCAGAGAATGAGCGATAGCAGGCTAACAAAAAAGAATCTCACCATTTCAATAGATTGAAAACCAGCCCAAGGTAGTTTGTCAATATCACGCGTATATAATTGAAATTGAAAAATAACTGAATTATTTTTCTTTTGATTAATAATGGTTGTACCTTATATTTCGTAAAATGATTTTCTTGTGAAATATACGATTATAAAACGCATACGAAAAATGAATGACTGGTTTACTTGTTTCGGCTTTTGAAAAGAATAATTTTCAAATTTGGCGCGATAACAGTTTATTAAAAACACTTGCACACTTCTTGCGCAATTTTGGCAGAGTGTACTGTTTACTGTAATTTTTAAAATGAATCGTTTCTACACACATATTATGGTTATTATTATTAAAATTAATTCAATTTAATCGAACTATTATTATTTATTATTATTATCATTATTACGAAGCATATCCGTGCTGGTTAAATTTTTAATATGGCTAACCTAAGCGAGCGCTACAAATTTCTTTCATCCAAATGGTTGCTGTAGCATATATGTAGATGTCTAGTTAACACGATTATATGTCGATTCATTTTCAAAGATACTTTCAGTTGTATATATTTATAGTACGGTTGGTTAGATTCGATTAAACTATATTTTATTTCAATTTCTTTGAAGGATTATGTTTCATATAGTAATACTTTACCATTCTAACAGTTAACACGGTTCTATATAAATGTAATTTATATTGTACATTTTCAAAGAAGCTTTCAGTTGTATATATTTATAATAATACGGTTGTTTAGATTTAATTAAACCATATTTTATTTAAATTTCTAGGCGGGTTATTAGTGTAGCTATATCGTTCTGTTTTTTCGTATAAAACCGTATTAATTGTTCACATCTACCTAAAATATGTTTAGTTCATCCTATTTGTCATATATTTTGCACTTATAATATTCGAATATTCATTATTGCTAATGTAATTATTTTAGGTGAGCAGTTTATTAGAAATTACATCATAAGAAAAATATATCTCCATTAATAACAGCTTATATTTTATTATTTATTACATAATCTTTGGTTTTATATTATGGAATTAACTATTTAATAAAGTATTTTTAGTTTGTTTTTTTAGGCAATTTAACTTACACGCTATTCGTCGAGGCCCCTGCAAAAACACGATATGCAATTTGGTGCACGCGCAAAAGCATTTTCATCGTATCTCGCTCAAAAATGGTCGAATTTTGCTGAAATTTTCTTTGGTTTTATTCATAATTATCCACCTTTATTTAAAGCTTCCCAGCGATAGTCCCTTAATTTCTAGTAACATTGAAAACGTGTATTTAATTTACATGATAAAAGATTTAATTTAGTTATTTGTTCTTTTATATGTCTAATTATTGAATTTAATTTTGTTCAGTTATCTTCTAATTCGTCGATTTAATCGTTAAAATTAACCAATTATTTGTTTTATATAGTTGTATCAGTAGCGCGCGCAAAAAATGCGCAAAGTTATTTTTACTATCATCAATATTTTAAAGGATGCTCTTGTCGTTGCAGCTAGCCAATCATGTTCTTCCATTTCTTCCTGTTGTCTGCTATGTTTTTCTTTTATTTGATCTATCCGCGTTATTCTAGGTGTTTCCCTCTTTCTTCTCCTTTACAATTTTCCTTCAATTATGACCGTCATAAACGCGTTATGCCGCAGTATGTGCCTTAGAAGCCTTTCATCTTTGTTGTATTGTTTCCAGTAGTTTCCTTTTTTCATTTACCACTTTCAAAACATCTGAATTACTTTTCTTCTGCGTCTATGAGATCTCCATCATGCGGCGCCAATTCCACATTTCGAAAGCTTCCGAGCGTTCTTTTAATTTTTTCGTTAACACCTACGTTTCTGAACCATATACTCCATATGTATGATTTCATAAGATTTTTTTGTATTTCTTTTTTCATGTTTCTATTAAATAAATCTCTTCTTTTCACGAATGTTTGTTTGGTTATTGCAATTCTTGTCTTTTTATTTCTATATCGCTTCTGCCTGTATACGTTATTATACTATCTAAATATTTGAACTGTTCTACTTGCTGTAAGGTTTTGTTTTCTAACATTATCTGTATTTTCTTTTCATATTTTGCTGCTACTAGAACTTTTGTTTTAGTTTTGCTCATGTTTAAATTTATTTGCTTTAAGTATTTTTGCAATTTTGTTATTTGTTGTTGTAGTTGTGTGTTCATTGCCGGGCCAATGATCCAATATCGTCTGTAAATCTTATGAAATGTATCTGTTACGCATTTACATTTTTACTATGTTACATTAATATTTGTATATACTAAAGACGTGTCATCCGATTAATATTATAAATGATTAAAATGAAGTATATGTACTCGTAACATTTTAAACCGATCTTTCAGCGGTTATTTTATTCGATGTCTTATACTGCTGGTTTCTCGACATGTGAGGTATGAGGAAAAAATCTGTAAGTAAAATCTACACTAGAAATATTTAATTATTATTTAATATTTTATATATATATATCATTATTTGTTTATATAAAATTAAATTTTTATTTTGATTATATATATATATTTTAATTCCCCTTGTAAACTTCTAAATTACTGTTGCACGCTACATTAAAGAATTACGCTTAGACATTCGATTCATGGTGACGTGTTCGCGTTTTAACTGTAGAGTTGATTTTTCATTTTCTGTACTTCTAGTTCTTTTTAAATTTGTAGAATTATTTGTAGGAGCTTTTGGTTAATATAACAACATATGTCCAAAATGATTTGTACCATGTTGTAGTTTTCGTTTCGCAATTTGTTTTTCGGAATGTCTTTGTAAGCGTTTATTATACGTTAGGTAACGTTCAGTCCGTAGGAGAAATTAGAAGAGTATTCTGCCGCGGACGAATTTTTCGACCTTGAATTGCGACTTATTAAAATTCCTTTCTAGTTTCGAACACGTGTTTTCGTAGAACTTTATTCGACGAAAATAATTTTTTCTAATTAACGATTTTACGCGATTTAATTTTAGTTCGTTCTTAATTCTTTCTCGCTTGAACGCGTAATAAAAAAATCCGATACAAAAGGAATTTTTATTTTCTTCGGTCACGTAGTTTTGGCCTAATAATTTCGGGCAAAAAATCTTTCTTTCGCGGTTATCTTTAATCCGAAGCAGCTCGTTCGAATTTTACACGTGTTTCGTAATTAAATACGATGATTTTACGACCAGATTATAGGTTACACCGCGAAGAAATAAATCAATAAAAGACGATAACTCGGAACTGTCGTTGGATTATCGTTGGGTATAAGTGGCTTACGCGTTCTGGACGCGCAGCTTTAGTTCAAATCATACTAGGAAAACAAACGGTATAAAAAAAAAACCTCTTCTTAGACTACCTATTTGTCGATAAATGAGTATCAACTGGTTGGGAATAAAAGAAGACATCTTGTCGAGGAATTATCGCTTAATTGATGTTCGCTACCGATCTTCGGTAGTTAATCGTTGAGGCAACGTCCTTTAAAACTTTAGAATTACACTTTTTCTATTTATATATCGGATGAATATGTCGGAATTGTTCAAACTGTATTATATTATAAGTATATAACGCCGATTTGGGGAAATCGACAACTAACTGAACTAACTACGTTAATTCCTACGTTTTCCTTGTAAATTTTGCGTGGGAACAAAATGTTTTTTCTTTATTATTATTATTATTATTATTTTTTCGTCGAAGTTCGTGCGAAACCAGCATATAGTTTTTTTTTTTTTATATATTTATTTTTCTATATCGTACGACACATCTTACGTTTAACAGCAGCGCATTTTACACGACTTTTTTTACCCCCTTATTTTTTTCCGCTAACTTGTAAGTAGCCTACTAGGATTTAATGTTTTCGCATGTGTGGAAGTTACATCCTGTGTATTTCCTATTACTTTCATACAACGATGAGTTTACTACTAATTTATTTGAGTAAGGTCCGCTGGTTTCATCCTTTTCAGTTTTTTTATCACTGGAGCACGATCTAGTTCTGAAATCAATTCATTTTCGTGACCTGATAGACGTGATGTATGATTCGTAGCCAGTTTGCCGAACCTCAAGAATCGTATCTATTTTGAGATCTTTTTATATTGCGTTGTTATTAACATACCGCGGTATCCGATAAATTAAACGTAACGTTTTATTCTGGTTTGTAGTATGTTCATGTTAATTTTTTATTTTACACGACTAGCGTTAATCGCATTACATTTATACCAGCTGTGTCGTCGTCATACTATTTCTGATAATACGTTTCGCGACTTAACTTCTGACACTAGTTTACGCGATCCAAACCAGTCATACGCGTTTCGAAAATAAATACAACAAACAAACGATCGGATTTTAGTTGTTCCGATTTTAATTATAATTACGTCTGCTATCGTTGATAAAGACAACGTTCGAACATTTTATCATCGAATTTAATCGACACTCCCTTCCAGATAATATCGTATTGTACTATATGCGTGTGTTCGTCCAGAAATTACTTGTGTCTTTGTAAAGCTATGGTTTCTTAGGAATATTTCTTAGGAATACGGTGCCTTTTTTTAGCGCACGTAATATTACGTTGAATGACGTCATAAAGCGGTGAAAAGTAGATGCCCGCTTTTACGATGAACCAGAAGTGTAAAGTTATTCTTCAATTATGTAAATACTGTTCATTTTTTGAATCTTACACTTTTTTAAAATGGACGATTTAGATTTAGCTTTATTAATATATTTGGTTTTGTTTTTTAAACTGTAGATGCAGATATATTGAGTTTCACCTATTCTATTTTTTCATTATTTATTATATACCTGTTTTATTAATTTTTACACTAATTGTATCATATATTGTTTTTTCATGATTTATAATAAACTGTGTTTCACATTACTATACCCGTTTTATTAATTTTTACACTAATTTATCATTTATTCTATTTTTTCATTATTTATAATAAACTGTGTTTCACATTGTTACTATACCTGTTTTATTAATTTTTATACCAATTTCATCCCACAAGCTTTGTTTTAATTGGGCTTTCCGAGAATCTTTATTTTTTATATTATATAAAACATCATGATTTTTTACAAAATCAATAAGTATTTCGTCGTCAATGCTATACCAAATAATTTCACTCATCTTGTTTGAAAAGTTTTGAATACAAATAAAACTTAAAATATTTGCCGATTATATCACCGTACAATGATGAAACGTTGATAACACTGTTCATCACCGTAATGACGACCGCTTTAAAAGCAACGTTGCCGCGATTTCACCGTTTTTTTTACAACGGTAACAGTTGCCGCTTCCCAAGAAAACACCATCCTTTGTTTCCATTGTGAACGTTCTCGTGACGTCATTCAATGTATTATTAACACCACATGAAAACGGCACCGTACTCCTAAGAAGCCATACCTTAAGTCTTACGTTATCACCTTAATTAACGCATTTATTAAAATCATCCAATTTTTTTTTAATACGTTCGATTTATGGTCATTAATTAAATATAACGATTAAATATACATACATACATACATGTGTATATTTATATAGGCATATATGAGGGAACATATATATATATAATATTATATATATATAATATATAAAATATATAAATGTATAATAATGTGGCAGTGGCCGTAGTTGCTACAATGCTCGACTGTCAACTTGATCCAACACGCGACATAGACAGTTATCAACATTATTTAATTGAAGGCAGTGACACTCTACTCCGTATAACATCATATGAGCGCTGGCGCATTATACGTCCAAAATATTTCAGTTTTCGCTGTTTGGTTTCTTTTTTCTATTTTTCTATTGTTATTTATAAAATTTAATACTTCACGGTTACTTATGTTGTCGGTCCATTTTACTTTAAGAATTCTGCTATATAGCCACATTTCGAAGATATCTAGTTTTTTCTCTAACGTCTTCGTTAATGTCCAATTATCAGTGTAACATTTTACTAGCCTTAGTTTTAATTCTGTATTTACGTTTTACTGCATAATATGAGCCCTTAGCTTCAAAAATGCATTACGGGATTTCCCAATCCGGATTTTTATTTCTTTGCTCGTATCTTATTGTTCATTTATATTTCTATATAAACGTTTGATATAGAAGTATATATATATATATATATACATATACTATTAAACAAAATAAAAACAAATTTAATCACTATAAAAAAAAATTGTAATATAGGAGCATACATGTATTATACATTTTCTTATCTATCTATCTATCTATATATATATATATATATATATATATATATATATTTATATATATATATATATATATATATATATATATATATATGTATATATGTCGCGATGGCGTATTTACTAGACTGCTCGGCTGTGAACTTGACGGTCGGCGGTTATAAATGAACACGCGACATAAAAAGTTTTAATTATTTAATTCTTAATTATCACGGAGACGGTAGTGGACCCCACTCCGTATAACATCATATGCATGCGCATCTGCGTTGCATATAAATAGTGCCTTGAATGCTAGCTAATTTTGTACGTAAAAATAAACGTACAATAGCTAGTCACGACGTTCGGCAACGAATAATACGACGACGATGATAATATATATATATATATATATATATATATATATATATATATATATATATATATATATATATATATATATATATATATATACTATAAAACAGAATAAAAACAAATTTAATCATTATACAATTTTTTTATTAACCCAAATCCTTTCGACAATTCGGTCATTATCAAGCATATACAATAAACGTGTTTGTGTATATATATATATTTTAATGGTACCCTAAATGCGTACCTAATAGATATTTGGACTTCCGTCTTTATTCGCTTAGGGCCATACTGTATTAATATTTTATGTTTCATCTTACTTTCTCTCTTCTGTAAATCTGCTTTATTATTTTTTCCTTTTCTCTGAATATCCTCTGGTTCTCTTTCTCTTTTAATAGTCCTTTACTGGTTGCGGAAATTAACTACGACGTCGTTTGCATAAATGAATAATTTATTAATGATAGTTACGCGCATAAAATTTAATTTGAGTTACGTACGATAATATCGTGCAATTTTAACAAATTTTACTTTTAGTTTTAACAGCAAATTTTGAAAAGAACGAAAGAATAATTCTTACATGTTAATTGCAAATGAAATTTTACTTTTCATCGACCAGTTGATACCTTTTTTACGTTAGTGGAAAATTATCATGTAGTTATGTCAAATTTATTTTTCGTCAAATATAATTTTATTCTTTGTCGGCGAGTGATACGTTAAATTGTAAATTTTTCGACAATGAAGATGAATAAATCAAACTAACCTGGTTTTAGATGTGCGTGTTCTACCTGGAAATGTATCGCTGATTTCACTGCTGATACTCAATTCTCATAATTCTTTCTAGCAGATTATTTCCTAATTGAGCTGAAAAAGTTTACGCTTCTTGTTTATATAATTTCTCGTGGGTAATGTATTTCAAATTTGAAATTCGGAATAATATTTCTTCTACGCAGTTTCCTTGTGAATAGTTCAAGGTATTTTTTTTGAAAATTCGTGTAACTTGACACATCTCCTTCGTTGATAGTTTAAGGTGGAATGCCAGCAAGTCCGAACTCCAGATTTTCTTGCTTCCAGCCCGTTCGACCTCTGTTTTTTATGAAGCACTTCTCTCTCGTTGGTAGTTCAAGGTAGAGACTTCGAGGTCTAAAGCGGAAGTAGAAAAAATCGCTAGTAATCTATTACTGCGTCATTTAATTTCTGCCGATTTCATATGCGACTGACTGCTGCTGGTACAACTGCTGCAACTGTAATTGCTTGATGCTGCGTCGTCTTCTACTACTGTATCTTTTGATTCACCTTTTCTTCTGCTAGAACAACAACTGCTTCAACTATGACTGGAAATATTACTAACTTCAACTATCTGTCTATGAGTACTCATATTTATATTTATACCATGACTTGGGCGAAAAATCGTTAAAAAGCAACGCTTACTCTAATACCTTTTCGGTTAACCTATGCTTTAGACCTTGACGATACACTTTCATTATTTTTTTTCTTTATGTAATACTCGAATTTACCCTAACATAGCTAATCTTTATTTTATCATGTGTCGGATTCTGTATTCTTTAGTTTATGTTGTGAGCCTAATTTTTTATTTTTGTTCAGCTCTGCAATCGCTCTTTCAGCTCATGTGACAAAGTACGCGAGAGCAATTTTTCTCTCATTTTATATTTTGTTTACCCTTCCTCTTCGCCGAACCACGTCTAAACTTGCATAGTAGCTTTTGGGCACACGTAATTTCTTATTTTTACTGACTTTTTAATCATAGGAGCGTTTCAGCTTGAACTACCATTATTATTATTGTGTAACAATAGCACGCCCGTCTCAAACCAGGCTTTGACTATAATAATCATAATAATAACTAACTATACGTGTATGTACGTTTGTTAAATTACTACTCCATCGAGCTTCGAATTAGACTTTGATCCTAAATAATTAAATTTTTTTTTATCATTATATCAACATTAATATTAAATACCATTCCTTATTTCTTAAATTTGCTAAATTACTTTAACGTTTGCATCGAGCGATTTCCTGAGATACGTACAATTATTCTTCAGACGAGCAAAAAAAAAATCGAAAATTGCGGTCGAGAGCCAGGCGAAGACGATAATATTTGAACTTAAATAATTGTTAGTATAATTATTTTATATACTCATAGATAATTATATATATATATATATATATATATATGTATGATTTTTATTTCTTAAATTGATTGTTATTTTTATTTCGAAGTGAATATATGACGATCGTCGTGTATATATATATGTGTGTGTGTATGTATAATATAGAAGTATTATATATATATATATAATATAGAAGTATTGTTTATATATAAACACCGCTAGCCAACAGTGTTAGTGAGATGAAGGGCCTCTTAAAAAAGACTCGAGTGACACGTGATCATGTGATGTTGGATTCGATTTTAGTTAGCAGATCAGTGAAATTACAAAATCGTATATGAATTAAACTAAATAAACGGGAAATGGAAATAAACATTTTTTAGAATAAAATGGAAATTTTTTATTGATTTTTTCAACCAAAATAAAAAATTGTTTAAAACCAAAGCGAAAAATTTAAAAAAAATCAAAATTAAAAATTAAAAAGTAAAAACCAAGAATATAAAAATAAAATGGAATACTACAATTCATGAGAAACGATTTTTAACGTAGATTGCGCTGCATATCACCGAATTAAATATCAATTTGAATAAAACTACATTAAACGTCGATAAATCAAATTTAAAAATAAATAAATAACGAAAAGATTTTTTTTACACGCAAAAATGAAAATTACAAAAAATTGCACAATAGCCTTTTTCATTTCAATTCTAAAAAAAAATAACTAGGTTTCTTTCCTGTTTATTTAGCTTAAATATGGACAGAAAAGGATAGCGTTATTTTAATGTATTAGTTATGCAATATATGATCGTTTAAGATACAATAATAATCGTACGTTAAATTTTGTAATTATCTACAGAAAAATAGAAAGTCCTTTTGGAAAATATTATCAGTTTAATTTATAATAAAGTTTACTTGGCATGGTGGTTGCTATAAACTGTAAATTTCCATGATATATTTGTAATTAATATCAAATTTGTGTTCTTGATTTATAATATCATAAAATTATTAAAATTAATCTATAAGTGATCGGTTTATATATTTTCAGTTTCCGATGGAAGACATACAGTTCCTCAATATAATAGTCTATTTGGCGCAGTGTCCACGATATGTCGTCAAGAAGGCGTTAAAGGACTTTATAAAGGGGTTACTCCTAATATGTGGGGATCGGGCAGTGCGTGGGGTTTATATTTCTTATTGTAAGTAATATCGTGCGTATTAAAACTAATTCAGTGAATTTTACAGTTTGTATATATGTATATATATATATATGTGTGTGTGTGTGTATGAAACTTGCTGCGAATATTTCTAAAACTGAAGCTATAATTTTATTCGAAAAGAAAGCCCTTAATTACTCGTAGAATTATAATGGATAATTCTGTTATAAACTGGAAAAACGAAGTAAAAATATTTAGGTGTTATATAAAAGAATGAATTTTGAAAGTCATATAAATCATAATATAAACAAACCAAAAACAAAAAGTGCAAAATATTTTCCCTATTTACCCTATTCGATAAAAAATCTAAACTAAGCGTAAATAGTAAACTAATCTTATATGGGGTGACCCAGAGAAGACTGACGGTTTTATTTTTTGATGCTACAACGCAAACCGCGCGCTCTACGTTTATTGTATATATGAGAGGTTCGTTTTTGTCTAGTTTCAATTATCACGGTATTCTATAACGAGAAGAAGCAGCGCGCATTTTACGTGAAAGAATTGAAAATTACGCGTTTGTTTTTTTTTGCGAGGAACCCTTAAGAACCGCGTTTACGAAACACGTCCACGAGATCTGGAAGACCTGAAAACTCGGATTTCTGAAGAAATTTCAAAAATTCAGCGACCTACGTTCGAAAAAGTCTTCGAAAATGTTGTGAAGACTGAATGAATGTATTGTAAACGGCGGTCATCTGAAAGATACTATGTTCCACAAATGATTGTAAGCTAATCTCTCGTTTTCGTCTTTTTAAATAAAAGATTTCATTCAAAAATTTTGGTCGAGTAGTTTTTGAATTATTTAAAAAGAAAAAAGTCTATCTTCCCTGGGTCAATATATTCGTAGATATGTATAAGCGTGTGCATGTAACGGATATGTCTTGGTTAGCAGATATTTTTTTAATTATTTTTTTATTGCAATTTAATGTACCTTAATTAATTCTTAACTTTAATTTTTTTTTGGTAATAATCAGTTCTGGTATGAGAGGTAACATTCACTTTGTATATATATTTAATTATTTGAATTTTTGTAATAACGAGTTCGAATTAGATGATTTATTAAAAAAAAAAAAAAAAAAAAGATGAATACAATTTTTAAATAACATCGATTTAATGTTTATTTATTAGTTACAACGCGATAAAGAATTGGATTCAAGGAGGAAACACCAAAACGCCTTTAGGTCCTACAATGCATATGACGGCTGCCGCGGAAGCTGGTATTTTAACGCTTATCATGACGAATCCAGTATGGGTTATTAAAACCAGGTACATACGCATTATATCGCGCTGTGGCGTATAATAATTATATTATTCAGTCGTGAATATTTAGTTATATAAAATTTTCGAATAAAAATTGTTTTATTTACCTAAAAGTTCGAAAATTTCAACATTGTGTTCTCTTGGATTTGTAATATTTTTATTTTGTTTTCGAAGATAAGTTTTTTAATTTTATTTATTTCCTAATAATATTAATCTATTTTCAGTTGTTTAATTTTATTTCTGTTAATTTTAACGAATCATTTTCCTTAATTTTTCCCGTTAGTTTATTTTACTTTTTTAAAATAAAGCATCTAAAATAGAATGAATAGAAATTTAAGATTAACACCGTTGACAATGAAATAAATTGAAAAAAATCGGGGATATCTGGTGTCTAGATAGTATAATATGAAATAACGTGATACGAGCGAGAAAATAAAAATACGGATCGGAAACGAAATGCATTTTTTAAGTGTAATATCGCGCAGTGAGAGTATAAATGTAGAATTAAAATTAAGATTAATAAAACGTTACGTATTTTCGATATTACTGTACGGTGTTGAATGTTGGACATAGACATTATCGAAGAAGTTAAAGACCTTTGGAATATGGCTACATCTCGATTAAGTAAATGTAAAGAAATAGTAAACGAAATTAAGCGCAGAAAATTAAAATATTTCGGATACATAATAATGAGTCATCCGGAAAAATATAGTGTGCAGTTGGTTATACAATCCCGGTAAAAAGACCTTTCAGGAAGGAAGAATTTACTTGCAACTCCGGAGCCAAGAATTAACACTTGCCAAGAAGTAATTTTTAATAGAATAAACAATAAACTAAATAAATTAATAAAAGAAATAAAAAGAAAAACTTTTAAATTATACATTGAAGGGCTTAGTCCACTGGCAGATAGAGAATATTCGTTATGGAAAGCCACAAAAAGAATAAAGAGACCTATGGTACAGATTATTCCTCTCAAGGACCAATTTGGTAACTGGATTAGGTTTAATGATGATAAAGCGGAATTGTTTGCAAAACACTTATCAAACATATTCCAGCCGCATGATATTCAATCGAACGTCAATATTGCAGTAGTATATAAAAACAATGTGACATTTAAGTATATTACACCTATAGAAATAGCAAAAGCAATTTTGACAAATATTAATCCAAAAAAAGCTCCAGGATTCGATGAGATACATTCAATCATTTTAAAAGAATTGTCGCGTAAAGCTGTTGTATTTTTAACATACATATTTAACGCATGTTTACGACTGGAATATGTACCAAATTGTTTCAAAACAGCACAGATTATTATGTTGCTTAAAAAAGACAAGCCTGCAGAAGAAGTGACCTCGTATCGTCCAATTTCACTGTTTCCTGTAATATCGAAACTGTACGAAAAATTGCTACTAAAACGATTAAAACCAGTTGTCGATTTGCCATACCATCAATTTGGGTTTAGAAATAAGCATTCGACTATAGATCAAGTCCATAGAGTTACATCTGTAATATAAAAGGCTTTTGAAAGAAAACAGTATTGTACTACTGTATTTCTCGACATATCGCAAGCGTTCGATCGTGTATGGCACGAAGGTCTTATACTTAAAATGAGTAACCTACTTCCAGGTAATTACTATAGACTTATGGAGTCATATTTGACTAATCGTCAATTTCGGGTAGCACACGAAGATGCCGTATCGACATTTTACAATATAAAGGCAGGAGTTCCTCAAGGTAGGATGGACAACCGACTGAAAAATTAAGTTAAATCAAACTAAATCTGTCCACGTCACTTACGCTTATCGCAAAGTTGATATGGGACATAAAGTTTACATAGGTGATCTATCAGTTCCTCAAGCTGAGTCTGTTAGATACCTAGGGATGCATTTAGATAAAAGATTAACTTTGGAAATTCATATTAGAACAAAAGTTAAACAAATAAAAACAGTAACACGTAGATTGTACTGGCTTCTCGGTCGAAACTCTACATTGGACGTATCCTGTAAACGTTTATTACAGATAATAAAACCGATTTGGACCTATGGCATTCAACTTTGGGGATGTGCCAAGGCTTCACATCGTAACAAGATCCAGGCGAGACAAAACGTCATCCTACGTGCCATAGTTGACGCATACTGCTACTCACGTAATGACGATATTCATCGTGATTTGCAGATAAAATTTGTTGATGACGTCATCAAAGATTTCGCAAAAAAACACGAGAAGCGGCTATTACATCATGTCAATGCAGAAGCAACTAAACTTCTGGATATCGTATCAATCCGACGCCTTAAACGCAATGAGCCTGAAGACTTATTTTCTAAATAGTATTTTTTAAGGAAGGTTTTTTAGCTGATGGGTTAAATTCCTAAATACGTTATTTCTTTTGTCGCCTAACAAGACAAGTTCTGTTTTAGACGATAAACTTATTGATATAGTTATTTATTTAACGTAAGTTAAGATTATAACAATAATAAATAGTTAAAAAAAAAAAAATGAAGGAAGAATTTGACGCAGTGGTATAACTTAACTACGGTAGTTGAATTGTTCCGAAACGTTTTAGACGGATAAAAGAATTTGTAAAATGTTAGCCGACGTGACCTAGCATCATGATGATGATAATAGTTAATTTAGCGGGGCGTAATTTTATTTTAATTTAAGAGTTAATTTGTTTGGATATTTATTTTTCTCGTATAATTATTATTAAATTTTAGTTTAAAATTTCAATTAAATGTTTTAATAGGGGTTTCAAACTTTACGCTAAGCTAAAGAAATTGTAAGCTTATATACTATCATTAGTAACGTTACTACAAGACACAGGGCTCGGTACTTATAAGAGAGCTGCGGAAAATCGGGAACATTGGAAAAACATCATCATGGAAAAAGATCAATCTTATGACTAAACTAAAATAATATAGTAAAATATACTATCATTAGGTTATCGAAATTCATATATATATATATGTATGGTTAATTTTTCTATTAATTATTTAAAAATTTTTAGATTATGAAACATTTATTTCATGTATTATATAATTACGTGATAATATATTTTAAAGTTTCGAGTAGATCGTGTAAAAATAATATTTTCGTTTTTAAATTTTGTATTGTTAGATTATTGCCGCTGAAATATAATTTTAAAAACGGTTTCGTAAAATTTTACTACAGTCGCGATTGGAATAAGTTATTTTTAAAAGTAATTTATAGTTATACGTTAGCTTAGATATATATATATATATATATATATATATATATATATATATATATATATATATATATATAACACTATTAGTTACGTAGTTATTTAAATGTTCAATTGAACGATTATAAGAAACGTATTTGGAAAAAAAAAAGAAAACTGTTTTGTGCTCTCTTTAGAGCGTGTCACATCTATTGTTTCCTTTTATTATATAGACTTTGCTTACAATATGCGGGAGAGAATTCTTTAGAGAAAACTTACACAGGAATGTTGGATGCATTACGGAAAATATATGCAGCAGAAGGTGTACGTGGTTTGTATAGGGTGAGTATTACTACAATGTGATATATAATTCGCAGTCGTACAACAGGTAATAACGATAAAATACTACTACTACTGCTACAATAATAACTGAAATAATAATAATAACGTCATCGACTTTTAATACAGGTTTTTTTATCGGTGTGTGTTTATGTGCGTATATGTGTGTGTATAATGTGTATTAATTTAACAGACGTAAATAAAAGGATCGATTTACATACATTCTCATCTATGTGCGAAATACACTTGTTATAATTATAATAAATAATTTCGAAATTATTTTTATTTTACGCGAGTTATTTAATTAAAAAATCGTAAATAAATTTGAGTCTATTTTCGCGAGATCTCTTTTTTCGCCTATATTCGATCATCCGTATAATCGATATGCCGATGATTTTCGCAATGTTTTTAAATAACATAATCATTAAAAAAAGTATATAATTTTAATTTTAAAATTAAATAAAAACATTTTTATATTCTGTTTATATATATATATATATATATATATATATATATATATATATATATATAGTCGTACGGTATAAAAATATTTTTATTTAATTTTTAAATTAACATAATCATTATTCGCCTCAGTTGTTTGACTAGTAACCTTGTAGTATTTTTTTTCGTCTATCTCTAATTGTTGCCCCCAATTTACTGTGCCCATCATTTGTTTCATTGATGTGTAATACTTCCTGTCTTCTGTCTGCTACTGTGCCTTCCGAAATGGGCGTGATCAGTTTTCCACGTTTCGTCGTATGATTTATCTCCATTTTTCTTGCGCAACGATGGTTATAAAATTCTTTTTTATTTTTTTCGTTTTTTCTTTTTTACCTTCCTTTTTTCATCCAAAACGTATTTGTTCCATTCTGGATCTTCATCTTGCACTTCCAATACTAAATTTCAAATACTTTTTGTTTCGTTACGTTTAAAAACAGGTTTTTTGTTCTTTTTTCTTTTTAAACCTTCCGCATTCTTTCCGTCTTGTGAAACGCAGTATATTAGTAAAATTTATGTTTAGATACATGTTCCAGTTTAGATCTTTCTAATTCTATGTCGACAGTTCTGTCCGGAGTGTTCTACGTATAGATATATCCAATGCGATGTATACAAAACCGTATTTTCACCATATCTTCTCGAAAAATAGTCGGTTTTTGATTTTAAAAAATGTTGTTTTGTTCATAATCATCCACTTGATAATTATCCCCACAGAGGTAGCCCCTAGTTAGATAGCTGCTCCAGTTTATGCCTTTTTAGTTTTATATCCGGAGAAATAGCAAATTTATAAATATCGTGAAATCGAGAATTAATAAAGAAAACAATGAGTCCGTGATGGCGTTAAAATTTTCATTTTTTTTTTTTTAATACGAATTTAAATCGTTTTTTATTCTTCCTTCCTCAAGCCTTGCGAGTGGTTGTAGTGATGTTATGGAATAGTCGTTTTAATCATCTTTTTTTTTTTTGGACTTTAATGTTTAAACGTCTAATCTAGAACCTATTTCTGTCGATTTTGCGTCGTTTTTGTGTGCCGATAATTCGTCGATAAGAAAACACGGTCTAAAAAAGTTAATTAACGCTTATACACGTGTATTATCATATTTATTTTATAAAATAAATTAAGGTCTCTCTTTGTACGCGACGATCGATATAAAAAATCGGTCATTTGATATTGTTTTTGTCTTGCACTACTCCGTTATTATTGTTATTATTATTTAAGAATTG
Source organism: Coronaproctus castanopsis (assembly GCA_032883995.1). Taxonomy (NCBI): domain Eukaryota; kingdom Metazoa; phylum Arthropoda; class Insecta; order Hemiptera; family Monophlebidae; genus Coronaproctus; species Coronaproctus castanopsis. The sequence continues at coordinate 135,800,178 of CM065052.1, read as the reverse complement.
TTGTATTTTGATTAGATCAATCGCGACCCTTTCGACGAGAACAATTATAAAGCCAATTGCGTTCTTACGACCTGTGTTTAGTGCAGTACAAACATTTTTTAAAGTTAAAACAATTTTACGTCACGGTTTGGTATATTTATTTACGAATAAATTCGCCGTTTAATTCAAATATATTCCTCGTAATAATATGTCACTTTTTTTTTATAGGGTTTTCTACCGGGAATGATCGGAGTTTCTCATGGCGCTTTACAGTTTATGACCTACGAAGAAATGAAAACATTCTACAATGAAACCCGAAGAGTGCCGATTGACGCGAAATTGGTAAATTTAGATTCACTCATAATAAATTAATAATCGGTTCCTAATTGTTCGGATATAAATAATTTCGCGCAAACACACATACATGCATATATGTATATATTCATTAGTGTTTCAACCCACACGCTAATTCGCACTTTTCCTGTTTATCTTCACCTCCTCTCACCGGGAGCTCTTATTACAAATGATGCTACAGATCAAAATGAAATTAAAATTTGAATTCCAATAGTGAAACAAACGTTCAACAATTTGTGCGCGGTATTTAAGAACAGAATAATGAGTCTTTTAATTTGAAGAAAATAGTATTAAATTACTACGTTTGTTCAGTACTTAAGTACACCTGTGTAATGTGAATAATAATAACGCATATATCGAAAGAAGAATCAAAGCGTTCGAAATGTGGTAGTACTGTACGATATTAAAAATATCAAGGGTGGAATATATTACGAATAGGAAGGTAATGGAACAGAACGCATAAAAATAAATGGAAATAGTAAAAGACATCGAATAAAAAAAGAAAAGTGAAAAATATCGCTCGTAAAATTATTGGCGGAGTCAATAAGAGGAAAAAAGTTGGAAATGGCTACTTTGAAAATGTCGTCTCATGTATTGAGCGAAATGATACACGAAAAGCTAGCGATGTGGTCATTTAAGCGGAATATAATATGATGTTAGGAAACTTCTGAATATAAGATGAGATTTATATATACTACACACACACACACACGCACACACATATATATATATATAATTGAATGGTATAGAATATTGTCAAAAGCTTCAAATATCTTGGTAGCATAATTAGCAATAATAATAAACTAGATGAGATGGAATATAGAATAAAAAATTGCAGTGATCGTCTAAAACAATCTGGCGCAACGTGTATTTATGAATAAAAATTTACATATTAATATGAAACTAAATGTTTACACGGCAGTAGTATTATCCACTTTGTTTTATAGTTGCGAGACATGGCCAATCAGAAGCGGTCAAATTAAAAAAAAAAAAAATGCCAGATGAGATTGCTCAGACAAATCGTAAGAATAACATGGAAAGATAAGATCTCAAATAAAATAATTTCTAAAATGATAAACTGTAATGAAATAGAACAATGTGTAACCAAAGCTCGGCTAAGTTGGCCATGTTATTAGAATGGATAACAATCGCATACTCAAGCAATTATTATATGGTATATTACATACCGGTGAAAGATATTGCGGAAGACCAAAATTAAGATTTAAGGATGTGTTATCAAACTCTATAAAAAAAAAAAAAAAACGGTATCAATCCGAGGAAAAATAAAACTTTGGAAGAATAGGCGTTAAATTGACCTGAATGGAAAAATTCACCAATGACCCTCAAGATTAGCAGGTGTTTACACTACCACAAATCGCACAAAAGGAGGAAGAAGGTACATAGCAGATCAGTATGAATGTGCACATTGCAGCTATATATCTAATTATAAAATTGGATTAATATCGCATATAAGATTCAGACATTTAACTATTTAACAGAAACGGGTATCATTAGAAAGGGCACTCATACTCGAAAACGAGTAAGTTAGAATAATGATATATATATATATGGGTGTTTATTAAATGAAAGTATTACCGTGGGTGCAATCAATTTCCAGATTATACCCACTGTCGAGGTTAGTATTATTTTTGATTGGCAACACGAGGTTTTGGAATAACTTAAAAAAAACAGTTTGTCGTTATTGATATTTTTCGTTACGGTATAAACAATTTTTAACCTGATTCGAATAGCGTAATTATAAAAACTGATCAAAAATTTTTGGAAATATCTTGTAGTCATTTCTATTTTTTAAGATAGTTGTCGAAATACAGTTTGAAAAACGTATATAAGTTTCTGCAGATTTGTTTACGAAGGAACGTCGAAATGTTGTATGTGGCTATTAAAAAATTTATTGACTCGATTGTTGTCAAATAAGATAAAAATGCATAATCTGAAATTTTCCCCGATTTACGTTCGAACGATTAATGTCTAATTTTACATTTCGAACATTTCTTAATGTTACTTATTTTGCAACTGAAACTTTATTTTTTATTTTTTATTTGGTCGGCTCGGTTAGAAATTTAAAAAGGAAAAGAGGAATACACAAATATCATCGGAGTAATAGTGGAAAGTGGAGTACGTTAAACGATTGATATCGAAGAATTTAGGATAGAGTGGGAGAGTTGTTCGTGTCGGTATTAGCGGCAGTTAAAGAAAATGTAGTTTTCATAGCAGATACTATGTATATCGGAGGGATGGGAGCAGTAAGGGACATTACAAATGTCAATCTTGGACAAATACACGGGAAGTCGATTATGTTCAGAACCGGGTGATGGTGGCTTAAATTAGCGGTAGTTGATGCACATAGAAAACGCTTTGAAATACCAAAGAACAGACTAGGTAGTGAAATAATAACGCGGGATGGAAGAATCGGCCAACTATGAAGACGAGTGGTAGACTACCGACAGGAGTTTTAGACAGAGATACCAGATTTGAGGAAATAATTGCACCGGAAAGAACATTAAATGCGGTAATTTTTCAGTCGGTTTATTTATTTTTATGAGTTGAAATCCTGATTTCTTTTTTCTTTATTTTATTTTTTTTCCCGACTCCCGGTTGAAGTGGTTTTTCTTAAAGACAAATAATTCGTATCATTTAATTCTAAACTGTACATCGATTACATTTCTAGGTACGTCGTGTTTTTTTTTTTTTTTTAAGTAAATCATTTTTGCACTCGTATTTTCTGTTTTATTGTAATCGCCGGAGCGTTCGGTTGTCAACTCGTTCGTCGAGAGTTCGATCTTAGCTCACGGTGTAAAGTTTTTCATCGTAGTATAATTATTAATTATCACGGAGAAAGCAATGGCACCCTATTCTTTTTAACATGGTATGCGCGCGCACCTACATCGCATATAATTAGCGTCTATCATTTTAAAAAAAAGTTTTAAAAAAAAGTTCCTAGTCAATATGTTCTTAAGACGACCGTGATTTTCTTTATACACTGCAACGAATGATCGTTACTGTCCTATTTTATAATAATAATAATATAATAATTACATGTAAACGAACAAATAATGACAATTATCATATTTTTCATATTTACACGATATTTATAAGTAGTTTAAGAAATAATTAAAAAAAAAATTAAACGTAGATACGATGTTTTTTTTCTATTAATTTTATTGGTCAACTATGAAATAGGCTGTTTTTTTTTCATTCGAGTATTTCTTCAACGCTTGCTGTGTTCTTTCGTTCATACAGGAAGAGTTTTCGTCGTTAAATTGTCTTCAAAAGGACCGACCGTATTAATTTTATTTTTAAATATATATATATATATATATATATATATATATATATATATATATATATATATATATATATGTTTGTTTATAATTCTCAACGATATTAATTTTCTCAAGATCTTTCGCAACTTTGTAAAAATAATTTAAGTGCACTAAAAATTTTTTTGTCAGGCGTTTTATCTCCGTTTCAATTGATAGTTTAATCCTTTTTTCTCCATTGTATTTCTAATATTTAATTATATATTTCTACTATGCGTAGACTACTATGGAGTATGTAATGTTTGCGGCTGCGTCGAAACTAGTAGCGGCGGTGATCACCTATCCGTATCAAGTGGTTCGGGCCAGGTTACAAGATCAACATTTGAAATACGACGGAGCGTTGGATTGCGTTAAACAAACTTGGAGGTACGAAGGTAGTCGTGGATTTTATAAAGGTCTTACGCCTTATCTGCTACACGTTTTGCCTAACATTTGTCTGGTATTGGTTATCTACGAAAAATTCACCTCTCATTAGTAATCTCTCTTTTTTTTTCATTTATACTTTTATCGCCAGTGTTAGTTCATCGCTCATTATTACGTCATTACCAGAAACCGAAACATTTTTGCGATAGTATTATTATTATTATTATTACTACTATGCTTATACCGGACGGCTGGATAAGCGATGTGAAGGAGCAGACGCTGCCCTACACGGTATTCCTAATGCGAGAGACGATATTTTTTTTCACTTTCATTTAGTTTCGATTTGTTCGCTGAAATTAATTTGTTTCCATTTTTTTTTTTGTATACCGTACGGTTACGAGCGATTAAATAGTACGAGTTAGAAACGTTTTCTTCCTCCGCGTAATTATATAATTCGTTATAAAAAGATATTTATGTATATTGTTTTATAAAATTTAATCCCAAACTTTCAAAAATTTCTCTTTTCTGTATAGTATATAATAACGATAATATTAATAATTTTATTTCGAATATGTATGAAAAAAAAAACGAATTCTAGTTTCCAAATTTACTTTTTAATTTCAAAGTTTAAAACTTCTTTATTTCGAATGTGATAGTATATATTAAGCGTTTTAATTTTTTCTCTATGTATATATATATATATATATGTGTGTGTGTGTTTGATTCTTCGTTTCGAAGTAATCTGTAATACGTTTATAAAGTTCTTACGAAAGATATTTATTATTTCGCGACGGAACGAAAAACAATAATATTATAGGAAACAACAATTAAAAACGCAACGTTATCAATATTATTAATGAATAACCTAATTTCGAATGTACGCATACGTGTATGTTTGTACACACACATACATATATGTGTGTGTGTTTTCATTCCGTATTGATTAAATGCAATGTCTATCTGTCATTGCATCTACATTATAGACATTTAATATTTAGTAGGTTTTTTCTTTTAATATAAAAGGTGGTATACTACCGTATTTTTCTGGTTTCTACATGTTCTCATTTTAATTGGCGATAGTTTCATTTATTTTTTTTTTAGTAACTGAATCCTTATTTTTACATTTATATAAACATTTCCCTGCGCGATAATGTAGATATGACTTAGATCATTTATTGTTCGAATGTATTTATGTTAGACGCACAAGAGGTAGTGGCATCGCCGGGGAAAAGCATAATAGATTTTTTTTTTTTTTAACGGGAAATAACGAACAATTTAATATAAATCGATTATATATATTTTTTGAATCTGAAAAAACATCGCACCGGCATGATGGGTTTTAGGGATGTCTCAGCTTAGCCGTTATAAACTATATTATTTCTCATACACTTATTTAGTTAGAATGCACGCGTTAGCGATGTGTCACTCTTCATAATCTGTGCGTTTCGCTCTTTTCGCTTCGCATTCTAAAAGGAGCGGATCCGAGCTGTCGTTCAATTGAGCAGAGTCGCGAGGATGTTGCAAAAAACTGTACTTACATTTTTTCATAATTTTATTGGCGGTCATTCTGAAAGATATGTTACCATGGACCGTGACAAATTTAATCTGTATTTCAATGCCCCCGAAACAGATGGATGGATGGTCAAAGCGTACGAAAGTTGTGCATAATTGTTTATATTACAATTTAACCGGATTCGAAATTCCGCCTTCTCCTAGTTTTGCTATCTATAATGTAAACTTACTTTTTCGAAAATGACATTTTTAAAAACTCGTTTTTGTCGCGTTTTTTTTTTTATAAAATTTTTTCAAAGTATGCGAAATATTTGCTAATTTTCTGTAGCGTACTAAAAATAAGATTATGTAATGTGTTTGTGTGTTACACTCACACTCTGCAATATTGTAATACATTTATGCACTGGCAAAATTCAAAGAGCAAAAAAAGAGCTGGTCGTTCAAAACGAAAGATCGTGAACACTCCGTTCCCTTAAAACAGCGGACACATTTATACCACTCGTTCCGGAGCGACACAACGCCAGCACACGTAACGATAAAACGCGTAAGGTTATACGAATTGCGAATAAGTGATGATAAGCTAGTAGAACCAAATTAAGCGATCAAACGTGGTCACTGTTCACGCGAGTAACGAGTAAATGGGTTGTTCAATAGTTTAGTATACTTTATTTTTAACGATAAGTCTTAGTTTGTGCGTTAAAATAAATCAACGATATCTCGATTATTTCTATTTGAAAATCGTTCCCGAGGAATGTAATTTTCAAATGGCAAACAACAATGGTGAATTTCATAATTTTTAGTCGAGTATTACAGAATGACTCAATTGACATTTAAATATATTTTATCTAAAACAGAGAAAAGGAAATGATAAAAATTGTTAACGACCAGTCGAATGTAATTTGTTCAGCTGAAAGGCTTTCTATTATATTAACAAAACGACTCGATAGTGCGCGCGTGTAAATGTCCCGTAATTTGAATTCTGCTTAGTCTCGCGGTATTACAAAAATAAATAAATAAATAAATAAAACAGCGTTATTTTCGAAACAACTCGACCGGCTTATTTTTAATTAAAAATGCTAAAAAAAAACACAAAAAAAAAAACAAATAACGTATTCGTCGTTGATAGTAGTAGTAATTAGTCGTTGTAATATGAAAAATTACATAAATCTGACTTTTTATAACGTTATATTTAATTAAATTAAATACGGTGAGCTTACAAGCTTATAGACTGGTAACGCCTCTAACGAATATGAAATACCCCTTCTTGTTAATATGAAATATCTCTATTAACCGTTTAATACATGAATACCTTTCATCGATTTGTGGTCCCGATTCTTTCCTTGACACCACATATTTAAATTTCAAACTTCATTATAAATTATTATTTTTATATTTGAAGGATAGAGTACGTAAAGAAAAATGATTATAAACATTTCTGTTTTCAGAATAATTTTGAATGTAAAATTATAAATATATATATATATATATATATAACATCATTTCACGCTATAAGACCTTTTTAATTATTTGTAAATCAATGTTTATTAATCATTTCTGGGTAGTTTACTAAATAACATTTTACCGAATATTATCGAGGAATAAAATTATTCGTATAGATTTTTACCATTTTGAAAACAGGTGAACAATTAAAAGCTGCGCGTAATTTAATTTTTTTTCTTTTTTGAAGAAAAAAGTTGTACTTTAAATATAATAAATACGCGAAATGATATATTTTCTACATTTATTTTCTCCAGAAACTAACTCGATTACCCACATACACTTATATATACACGTATACACGTCTATCTCCCTTAACGGTGTGTGTACCGTTACGAATAATTGGTCTTAAAATTAACACAAGCACCCACTAGGAATATTTTAGCATGCGTGCACATAAACACGTATCTCTTAATACATATTTTTCCACATTTACAATATTTATGCGCGCGAGCACGTGTGAATATGCTTCCTGTATTAAATTTTCTTTTATGCGCAGGTACAAACATACATATATGTTTTATTGTCGGTATTAGTTAAAGCACTCAGTGTATTTGTAGTATATCGTCAATATATATATATATATATATATATATAAAGAGAGAGAGAGAGAGAGAGTTAGCATCCACTCATAAGTGCACCAGTCGGTATATATGGAATATTTAATTTCGTGAATTACAAATAGGAAATGAGTAATTTAAGCATAGTGGATTTTCCAAAGAAGAAAAAAGTTATTGATGAATAATATAACATTTATATATATATATATATATATATATATATATATATATAAAACATAATATATACATACACATAGCCGTAGTTAGATCCACAATTTCATTAAAATTTTTCCGATTATCAAGAACAATACTTTTTTTAGATTCTGAACGTAGCGTGTACATATATAATATATAAAGAAGTGGATAAATTATAAAAATGAAATTAATAGGGAGTGTAGAGCTGTGAAATCAGCCCAGTTCGCGCTGGACAATTACGTCCACAAACAAAACAGATACAGTGGCCGACCTTTTCGCAACTCTAATTTTTACTCGTTTTGTCCCAACGATGGATTTCAGACGCAGTTGGATTTTTTTTGCTTATTCAAATGTGTTAATGTAATTAATTACAATATTTGCACTTTGTATTTTCTGCGTGGTCTCATCCGCATTCTTTTCCCTTAAATCAGTTCGTATATCTTTCTTCTGAACGACACGACCTATTCAGCGCAAATATTATTGTTGTTCTTGTTGATTCGCGTCCATTACCACGTCGAACTATAGTTCGACAGTTCAAACTGTATTCATCGGACGTCGTAAACACTTGGTTCGTCTTCCGTGTAATACCCGTATTTCGCTTACAGATGAAACGAGAGTTGGAAGTATAACTGCCTTGTGTATCGATAGTAAATAAGCTTAAGTGTTTATTATTAAAAAAAAATCTTTTTTATTTTATTTTTAAATTGTTTCTATATAAATAAGTGCGCACGTATAAAAACATACACTGTCAACATTTAAATTATCTTTTACATACATGTACAATACGAACACTCGTTTTTAAAATTACCGCAAGTATCCTCGAATAAATAAAATGTCTTAATACATATATATTTGTCATGTGTGATATTTTTGTCAATTATAACAAATTATTTTCGTCCGAACATTATTTAGTTATATATATATATAGTTATTGTATTTTAAAGGGATTATTTTTTTATTCTGCGTTTCTTCGATTGAGTTCTATAATATGTTTTGCTTTTTAAATTGACGTCGACTTGATTTTGAAAAAAAGAAATATATGTATATGTTCCTGTACCTTTTTTCAATTTGTATTTTTGCTATTATTATTATTAACTGTATTACAAAGAAAATTATAACTCCTGTAATACGACGTTAAACTAGTTTTATTGTGATACGTTATATTTAAATATTACTTCCGCGTGGATTTTATACTACTGATTATTTCGTCGTTTTAATTATTTTGACCAGTATATACGAGGGGAACTTTAAGCGAGTCGTTTTCGCTATATTTACGTAACTAAGGTTAACTTCACGAATAAGTTCGAATCTTAAATATATTATTACTATTTTTTAATTATATAAATCTCTACATACCGTTTGTAATTGCCAGAGCTATTGAGACGTGTGGTCAATTTATGTGTACGTTGGGAGATCGCTTTCTCTGACAAAAGCCAGGATTCTAATTATTAATCGAGGACTGTTTGAGAGGATTTTATGTATCGGGTCTTGTATTTTATGTGTTATCCTGTACGGTGTGTTTGGCAGTTGTAAATTAATTGTACGACTTTTGATTCTGTTAAATGTCCACATAGATGGCAATTTGCTGGTGGGGAGGTTTTGGTATATAGATAATTGTGTGATTTGTATGACACACGTAGACGATTTACGGTACAATACTCTTTTCTGCTTGTGTCATCTGGAGGTCACCAAGGTTCTATGGTTTATTTTATGCTTCTCGGGAAGATTGCGAGTCCATTCTTGTTTACTGTTGTTCGTGAGTATATGTGCTAATGTTGATGGTGAGTATTCTCGTATTAGTGAAAATATCATAGACCGAGCTTCAAAGTCTAAATAATACTATCGGAAATAGTAGTAATTTAATTTTTTTCATTTATTTTAAAAATTTAAAATTTACCAGTTTCATATAATAAAAAAAAAAAAAACAAAAAAAATATTAAAATTGCTAAATGTTTATATATAAAAAGCTTTTCGGCTATTAGCCTGTATCAAATGGACGTAAAAAAAAAAGATAAAAATATACAATTTATTAAAATATAAAAAAGGAAATGCTAGAAAATACTTAATTACATTCACTGTCCCATTTTTTTATAATGAAATCTGTTTTTTTTTTAGCTTTCCTATTTTTTGTAATATTTTACATCCAAATTAAATATTTCCTTCGTTTTATTTTATTTTTTTTTTTAACTTTTATACTTTTTATAAATTGTATATTTTTATATTTTATTTTTTATGTCTACTCGATATGACTTGATGGTCGGAAAGCTTTTTCGTCTTATTATATATAAGAATTTAGCGATATTAACTTTTTTTTTTGTTTTTTTTTTCACCTGTGTATATTCGTAGAGGTACGGTTTTTCGATTGATAAATTTTTATATTAACGATCTCCCGAAAATGATTAAATGCAGTTTATTACTGAAAATTTTTTAAAGCCGCTTAATAATTTAATAATTTAGGTGTAACTAGTAACTGATATTCGTGTTATATTTATAACAGTTATTTATTTTATTATTAGGTATTCAATTTTGTTTGCCCTTTCGTTTTTCCTCTACGTTCCGTTTTGTTTTACCTACTTCGTTTCTTGTTAAAATCGAATTCATTTCGTACAAAGTAACACTTATTTTTAAAACGAAATCAATAAAGTACAAATAATCAGATATATATATATATTAAAAATAAATAATGAAAAATGCGAATTATTTTTGCAATTCTCGTGAGACTAAAATGATTTAAAAAATATAAAAAATTAAATAAAAATGTAAAGCTATATACAACAAATATAGTGATCGTGAATCATTTTTTAAAAAAAATTAAGAACTTCTACGTTGAAATTTGAATAAGTACACCGATAATAATTTTAATTTGGCGCTCAATTTACATCCTGTACGTGAGAACATATCTTTGTAAGTTTGTATAATACCGACCAAGAGTAAAATTTTAGATTTGCGAAATTAATTACGACGATCTAGCCAGGTTTGGTATTTAATTTGTGCGAATTTTTAAAAATTTGAAATTTGTTTTTATCAATAAGAAAATAGGGTCACTATAATTTTTCGTTTAGTTAATATTGTACTCCTATTTAGATAATTTTCTTTCTAAATATTTTAAACATTTACAATTTGGTATTAATTTATTTAATATTTAATATCGACAATTCAATTTATATACACATACGTATATTTTTTTGTTAGTTTACGATTCTAACGATTTCATTATGTACGTAATGCGTCGTGGTGAATGTCAAAGATGATCGATTACAATATTCGTTTTTTGGATACATTCCCATGGTATTATTTTTTAAATGTTTTATACAACTGGATCCAATTTTTGTGAGGTCGTGGTGAATGTCAAAGCTGATCAATTATAAAACCCGTTTTTTGGATACATTATCATGTTTTGTTTTTTTTTTTTTGTACAACTGGCTTCCATTTTTGTCTCAAAATTTTTATAACATTCTCGTACATCGAAATATTTAGAATTCATGACAGCGTAATATGTTAAAAGAACGCTTGCAATACCGTGTTATCGATTTCAAATTTTATTAAATGGGATTTTTTTTTTTTAAATTGCTTCGAATTTATGAAATCGATTTGACAAATACGTAATAATGAAAAAAAAAATGATTATCCCATCATTGTAAACAAATATTATTTTGGTCATTTGATCCGGAATAATTATTTCAGATTAAAATGTTAAATTTGTATACGTATATATATATATATATTTTAAATGATTTCACTCAGGGCTGTAAGAAATGGATGATATGTCTTATTAAATATTTATACTACAGGCTGCTATGTAATTGAATATGATCATGTATACGCTATTGTTCTTTGGAGAGCGATTCCTTTACTTCGGGAATTTTGATTGGTACATTCTATAATAACTGCAACTGAAAAATATGTGGTTTTCATCGGCGATTTAGTCTCCATCGCAAGAATGGGCACAGAATGGTGAAGGGACTAATTTGTATGTGTATAGAACGTATGGAATGTTATTGACGTTAAACCTTAGGCGATATATAATACAAATGAACGAAATCCTGTTTTCTATATTGCTAGGAAGATTAAAGAACCAAGAAATTACTTACATCGAAGGTTGAATATTACTGAATTATTTGGCTAAATAGTTCCAAGCGCAGTTCAAAAGTTCCTTGTGCGAAAACTTAATCTTAGGTAAAATGTCTGTAATAGGTGTACTGAATTAGAATGAGCCATTCTCGAGGATGCTTCTAGTAAAATTGTCTGCGGTATCATTCCAGTGGACACCTGAGTGGCTGGGAATCCAGACAAATTTGACATCAACGCGTTTCAAAGATAGATAACAAAAAACTACCCCTCAAATTGTGTTATTATTTGGAAGATATGAAATTGTGTTACTCGTTATTTTCGATTTACATTATATTTCGGATCAACCAAAACTACTTGAAAATTTTCTAGTTCAAAATAAGTCTGTAAAACTTATAGCTTTTTCGACGAAATTATTAAAAATCGTACGAATTCGTCGTATTATTGATAAGATGTGCGATATTCTTGAAATATGGAATTTATATGGTTTTTATATTATTGATGGATGTTTTAAATTTTATTGACATTGTGCTCGACAAGAATATTTTTGCGATTTTAGATTGCTAAAAAAAGCTTTTATTTTTTATTTTGAAGATTTTTTATTTCGCCTTAACGTTCACAGTGAATTTAAAGTATTTCAGTCATGATGTCCCATATATGGTACAAGAAATTTTAATGCTAACAAAATTTCTTATTTTCTGGTTGACGTAATTATATAAATACATTGAAAATTATCTAGAATTATACATGAAATTGTATCGTATAATAAACACCCATACAAAATTTATAATTTTACGCCGAAAGTTAACCACGTGCGAGTGAAAGGGTTATTATAAATATTAGACATACATTTGATGGCCATTTAACGCTTTAGTTTTTACTCTAATTCAACAATTGATGTATTTATATGAAACAACGGTTGCTAAAATTTAGAATTCTGAGTTAACTTTTCTCTAGACGGTACATTATTATCTAGTTTATCAATTATTTTGAATAGCACGAGATTATTTAAATTACAAATGGAAAAAATAGTTAATTTGCAAACTAATTATTTAGTTCTGACGGTTCGCGGAAGAGTTGATAGTTGTCTCTGTAGTTGCGATTCAATTATAAACAATACATTACCGTTAATGTTTATAGTATATTTCACGGTGGTTAGGAGCATGAATATCGAATGCCGAAATAATGTACCGTTCGCATTTTATATATTCTCTGAAATAAATTAAGTATATAATAAAATAATTTAGCATAATTGAAGCTGACCGGCGTGCTTCCGTCGTTATTGTCGAAACCTTCAACAGGGTGATGGTTGTATTCGTTAAGCTTAGAGAAATTATTTTTCATGTTTACTAATTCTAATTCTTACACGATGTTACTTTAATAATTATTTAATTTTCAAAATAAACAGTGCACGAGGAATTTAATTTAACTATACAAAAACTGATAGCCAGATTGGATTTTATTTCCGGATGATTTTTATTCTGATCGATTTTTTTAAACATTTATTTTACTTGTAAACATTTATTTTTTGTTAAACTAATCTTGATTGTAGTATGAAACTTCATAAACAAATTATTAATTATTATTTTTTAATTGTATTCGTTTAATATCCATTTCATCGCATCATCATTATGATTTTTTTCAGTCCTAGGACTGGTCGGTTCTTCATGATAATCCTTCCGGTCTTCGGTAGCTCGCAGTTCCGCATAATATTCCACTTAAATTATCAATATTGTTATGTAATTCCGGCCTCGCACGAATTCTTTTAATTTTACCTTCGACTACATCTCTAAGTAGACCACGATGCCGAAGTACATGTCCCATCCAGTTTTGGCGCGTTTTCTTTATTCTGTTTATGAGCGATCTTTTTTCTTCAATTTGCGCGAGCAGCTGTTCATTAGTTTTCTTCCTTGTCCGACTTATCCGGTCCATTTTCCGTCAGACCCATATTCCGAACGTCTGTAACTTATATATATTTATTTTATTTAAGGTCTATATTGCTGCATCATAAAAAACTATAGTCATACGTACATTTTTAGTATTCGCTTCCTTCGATTACGGGGACTTTTGTTTTAGTATACTTTGCTCAACTTGGAAAATATATTTCGCTAGTCCCATTGTTAATTTCACTGTCGCAGTATTATAGATCCTGCGGTATTATTTAACCGATATACCTAATCTGTTGTACTTGTTCAAGTTTTTTTCATCGATTCCTACATGAAAATATCCAGGTTTTTTTCTTAATCATCGTCATTTTTGTTTTACTCGCATTACAACGGGGACTTTTGTTTTAGTACACTTTGCTTAACTTGGAAAATATATTTCGCTAGTCCCATTCGGGGAGTTAATTTCACTGTCGCAGTATTATAGATCCTGCGGTATTATTTAACCGATATACCTAATCTGTTGTACTTGTTCAAGTTTTTTTCATCGATTCCTACATGAAAATATCCAAGTTTTTTTTCTTAATCATCGTCATTTTTGTTTTACTCGCATTGATTTCCACGCCTATCTTTCCTACTTTATTTGAGCGCTGTTCTGGAGTGTTTTAGGAAATCCTGTAATTACTGCATGGCCATCTACAAATCCTATTATTTTTAGTTTTTCTACTCCGTAATTTATATTTTCTAGTGCTTTATTTACACCATACACGATCACTTGTCGTCCTTTTTTAATCCACATAATTTTGTATTGTGGTTTCTTTCAATAAAGCGTCTATTCTAAGCGTCATTCCAAGATATACACTTCTATAAATTTCCTTTTAATAATAGCGTATTTTGATTTGATCGTAGTATATATTGGTACTATCTCATATATTCTAAAGTTTATCAGATACAATTCAGAAAATTTGTTCATATTTTGTAACTACATAATTCATTTCAAGTAAAAAATGAAAAATATTATTGACGAATAATAATTATAACGATAATAAATGTTAAAAGTGTCAATAAGGTAGTTCTTCATAACTATTTCCAACAATGTATATATATTATATATATATATACATATATATATATATATATATATATATATATATATATATATATATATATATATATATGTATGGACTCAAATAACTACGGGTATCATAAATATATCCGTTGTTCACGCGCTTCAATAATTGTTTAAAAGAACTATAAGTGATATAAGAATAAATACTAGATATATTACGAAGTATAAAAAACAAAAGTAAAGTTTATATATTACAGTTGTATATTAACACGTACGCAGAATAGAGAAAGCCAAGGCATGCATTTAATAAAATAAAAGTATTCGCATGTAAAGATCTAAATTTACAAACAAAAATTTGACTACTCCGTTTTTATGTTTTTTCAATATTCTTATATTAAGTGGAATCATTGTACTTTTGAGATGTGGCTATATCGTCGTATTTTGAAAATTCCTTGGACGCAGAAACGTACCAACAAATATGTTTCAGCGAAGATAAACAAAGAACTGGGAATCCTGAACACAGTAAAATCCAGGAAATTAGAATACTCGGGTCACATAATGAAAAATGAAAGGAGATATGAATTACTGCAGAGAATTCTTCAAGGCAAGATAATGGGACGAAGAAGAATATGTTGCTCAAGAATTCAAGAACATTGGAGAAACATCCACAGAACTCTTCAGAACAGCAATAGACAAAACTATAATAGCTAATTTGATCGCGAATACCATTAACGAATAAGAAAAAGAATTAACACGTGTAGCATATATAACGCGTAAACACACTATATACATACATACATATATATATATATAATATAGATAGATATAGTTCTTTGGTTCACTTTGCTTTTTTTTTTATGTTACCTCTTGGAAAAGAACGTAATAATTTTAGAACCCATAGTTTTATTATTATTAGGAACATATAAGTTTCATTATTTGATTTATTTTAACTAAATTGAGCAGTTTAAATGTAAAATATTTCTTCCGTAATTGTCGTAGTAAAAAATTTTTATTTATCGCGAAACTATTTAAATATATTTAGGATAACCGATTCGTTATAAACGACGAGCGAATTCGAACGCGTAAAAGGTAATTTAAGATACATTATTAAAAAAAATATAAAAATCAAAAAGAAATTTAAGGTGATTGCAGTTCCAGCAACTCCGTATAAAATTATTCGAGGCTTTGATAAATATAATCTTCAAAACGGGGGAAAGTAAGATTTGGGATCTGTGACCATAAATAAAAAAAAGTATCGATGGGAAACAGTGTGATATAACATTTGGAATTTATTTTCTCGATATTATCTGTTTTTAAATCGCAAATATTGTCGAAAAAAGATAAAAAAAAAAACTAAAGACGACCCTTTTGTTTTATAGGTATGAAGGCTGGGCTGGATTTTACAAGGGTTTGTCTGCTAATTTGGTACGAGTTGTTCCTGGAACTGCGATCACCATAATCACATACGAGAAAATTTCCCGCTATTTAATCAAGAGAACTGCGAACAGAGCTGTATATCGTGCCGATACGGTAAATGATGAGTAGTTCACTTATAGATTATTAGTAATTTTTGACTGAAGATAGGTCAACTCTAAACATACTGTGTTTTTTTTTTATTTACGCTTTTAGTTTCGATAAAATTTATTCTTATTATATATATATATATATATATATATATATGTGTGTGTGTGTATATATATATATAGGAGATATTTTTTAATTTTATTTTTCACCGATGAAAAATGTCGTTTACTTATTAGAAGAATATAATAGATTTTAAAAATGAATTAGTACGTATTTGTAGTTTATTTGAATTTTATTCGTTAATTTTACGTAAAATTTAATTTATATTTATGAAAAAATATACTCACGAATGAAACTGTCGAGAATGATGAAAACGAGTTTAAAAAATCATATTTGAAATGTAACGTTCGATAGTGAAAAAGGTTTTTATACTTTTTGCTTCATTAAATATTAAAATATGATTTTACATACACACATACATATAATTAAACAATACGATTTCCTTTTATTCCTTTATTTTCATTTCAACAGCAACAATCATTTATTTATTATTTCGTACATAAAACGACATATAACGTTCAGAGTTTCGTATCGATATGCGGAGACTAGCTATATCGTAGTCGATTATTATGTTAATTAAATCATTATCGCGAAATTTACAATTGTAATAAAAGTTTGCTGGAACTTTATTAGCGAATGAGTGAATATTTGGAAGGTTTAATTGTCCATGCATCTGTTAATTTTTATTGTATCTAGGAGCGTTCCACATAATTCTGCAGCACAAGTTTTCTACCACTTGTAGTCCACTATCAACACATATTCAGTGTGTATATTCGTATTTAGTTGTGTATTAATTATGTGTGTGAATATTATTATATGAAGGACAGTTATATATATATGTCTCAGAATACGGTTGATTTTCATTGCATTTATTGTGTTTGGATATATATATATATATATATATATATATATATATATATATATATATATATATATATAGATATATGTATATATATATATGTATATATATATATATATATATATATATGTATATATATATATATATATATATATATATATATATACAAAAAGTTAGCTAATTAGTATAGTTTATTTTCACGCGTTTTTATTTTCATTCTTATATTAATGTATACTAATGCACACGTAATATATAAGTTAATCGAACTATGACAGACGATTCGGGTGTCCCTATTCACCTACTTACGGGACGAAAACACAAAAGTGTTTATAACGAAGAATCTTATCAGAGTGATAATTTTAATAATATCAACATAGCAAGTAATCCCGTTATTAATACTACACTCAAATGAACAATTTCAAATAATTCGGAATATGATAGGCAATCCCCTCCGTTATTCGAAATAATTCATACAACAGTCAACTTAATAACCCCAATATTCACTGCGGCCCGTATATCGTCATTATTCAACATAACAATTAGGTTAAATTATACCATACCTGGGATACAGGCTTTGGTTGTCTCTGGACAACTGCCATTAGTTTTAATTATTAGGAAGCGTGTCATGTATTAACACATAATATAAACAGTGATTCTGTATATAATTCCAGAACTCGTAAATTTAACCTTAATAATGCGCTTGTAACACGTACTACATATAATAAGTACTTATTTAAAAAAATAATCAAGGAGTTTCAGCAATGTTGGGATTCCCATAATACACGTTTACTATATAGATAATACTTAATCTATCTGAAAGATTTAAGTATAAGTATTTTATTCCGGACTATTCCATCGCACAGATATTAACATCCCATGGAATTCATGGAATACCTAAAGCGTTTTGAAATTAAAATATTAATTACATGTTATCGTTGGAGTAGTGATATATCGAAACATATTTTGCTTGGTTGTTAAATAGTTTTAATGATGATATTAAGCTCAAAACACTAGCACATAGTGAAATAGAATATCTTAAAACGCTAGTATCTTATGCATAGTGCGGAAATAGCGGCCTGATTACTAGTATTTAAGATACATAATTAATTACGTCTATAAGTATATGTGTATGCACCGAAGATTTGTAAGCGAAAATTTAATTTATTTGTGAGTATTTGTAATTAAAAAAAAAAAAATAAATAAAAATATTTCATGTACATATATATATTTATATATATATAAAAAAGACATAAAAAAGATATAAGCATTTCAAATACATTGTTGAATATTAGGTATAACTAAAATAAATGTATTAACCCGTAATTAAATCCTAACTTAATGGTCACTACTAACATCAATTACAATTAAATATGTTAATTTAATACTGTTATATACCTAATATTTTTTTTATTTTTTATTTTTAAAAACATTAATTTTCATTATTCCTTTTGTAAATTTTCTTTCTAAATGTTTACATCTACTTTAACTTTATCTGGTTTGTTAACTAAACAGTCTCTGAATATCTGTATTATAAATTTATGGATTTGCTACCCCGTCCTTCACCATTCTGTTCTACTAGATTTTGGAATGTTCATTAAGGTAAATGGGATGTGTTTTCCAAAGTACTCGATGACCTTCTGGCCAACTTCAATCATCATCTGGATCCTTCTGAACAGTACGATGCCTATATCTTAGCTCTAAATAAAGCAATGTTAGCTGCTGTACCTATAAGGAGGGTTTAAGGTCAAAATAATCCCCCTCAGGTGGAATCGTAAATGTATAAATATGTCATTAGGAGAAATAAGCGTTTCAAATTTTTCGACAAAATAAAACCATGACCAATTATGTTAGCTTCAAGAAAATCGATGCTTCTTAAGACCACTAAGCGACTAGCCTGGCACAAATTCTGCATATCTCTCAATCGGAATACAACTCTCCATGATATTTTGAAAAAAATGTAAATATTTCCATAATCACATTGAAACATGGACCCCTCTCTATAATAATTCCATAAGCTTTCATTACTTTATTGAAAAAATTTGTCCATCGTACACTCCCACACAAGAGGAAATATATGCAAAAGAACAGGATTCTGCTTGTTTCTCTCAACAATCTCAGATGTTAACAGTAGAAATTAGTGTACAAGAACTATCAACCGGCGTATGTAGTAAAGCAATTTCACCCTTTCCATATTATTTGATACATATATCCTCTTATGGACTAATAATATTGTCCATGAAGATTGACGCAAATTTCTTGTAATAGAATAAAGAAAACAACAAAAAACCGGCCTATGACTTTAACTCATACAGACTAATTTCCCAGGAACCTTGTCTAAGAAAGATCATGGAAACGATGCTAAATAATCGTCTGAGATGGTGGATGAAGTCTAATTGCAAATTCCCAAATTCTATGTATGGTTTTCGCCCAGCATACTCTACAATGGATTGCCTAGCCCACCTTACTTCTGATGTATATGATTCCTTTACTGTCTGCTTTCTACATATTCAGTCAACTTATGATGATGTTCATATTCTGACTCTTTTTAATCGAATTATTCAGATCGGTATTCCTAAACCCCTTGCGGGTTTCCTTCATAATCTGTTGATTAGTCGCACTCTTGTTTTTCATCCTTTAAATTACTCTGTTTACTCAAAATAACGTACACTAATCTCACTCAGGGGTCTGTGCTAAGCCCTTTACTGTCTTGTATATTTCTCTCCTCTTTCATGTGATAAGGTATATTGTATTTCCTATGTCGATGACATTGTTGTATATAACAAAGGAAAATATTTACAGGAATGGTATGCTTTACAACAGACCTTAGATTTCATTCATTCTTTCATGCATAACTCCCACTTATCTTTATCAACGAGTAAATCAACCTGCATGGTTTTCTTCTCAAACATATAATTCCGGGTACCTCACAGAAACGTTTCTTGCAGATTATATTTAATCAAAAATTAACTTGGGATCCACATATCAAGGACTTAGCATGAAAATCTCTGCAAACCTCCACCATTTTGAAGTCTCTAACTTCTGTTTGGTGGGGGGCTGATCCAAGTATACTTCGTATCATTTATATTGTTGTCATTTGCTCCCGTTCAGAATATGACTGTTTTCTCTTCAGTGGAGCCTGTAAATTCCATATCAAGAGATTGACAGTTCTTCAAAATACTTGTTTGAGAATAATAATAGTAGGTTTCGTATCAACTTCTACTTTTGTATTAGGGGTAGAAAGTTTTCTTACCCGATTGCGATTAAGATATACCTTGCTGACGGATCGATTCTTACTTAACCGATTGATAATTCTGGAGCATATATTTTTAGTCTTTTCAGTCACATTAATCGGTATTGGAGATCTTACAAATTTGAAATTACTCTAAAAAACTAGAAGTCATTATGATGGTGTCACAAGAATCTGTTTTAGGACCATGCTTGTGGAACATAGTTTCCTCACAAATGCATATCAAATTTCTAAACAATGTACATTTGTAAATGACATTGTATAATAATTTCTGACAAGTGTAAAAATGCCTTGGGAAAATAAACTTGTTCAAGTTTATACAAAACTTGTGTATTGGTTAAAGCAATATAATTTAAATATAAACGACTTCCAAGTCAAATTATGTTGTTTAACAAACAATTAAAGGATAAAAGATTAAATTTAGCGCAACATGAATTAAATATTAGTATGTTCACCAAATTAAGAAGGTAACCTAAAGGTCCATTCACACATTTCCGGTTCAGTTCAGTTTCATTGGTGTCCGTGATATTAAGTATTATCTGTTCATACACATCCGTAAATACGGAAGTATCTGTTGACAGAAACCTGAATGTACATATTCTAGAATTTCTAGTTCAAAATTAAAATGTCATATGTTAATCATCAAATGTTCACACAAATAATACAAATTTTAAAGTAATCGCTGTGCACTCAAAATATATCAGAAACATTAAATTCCTTACATTAAACCAAATACTTTGTTTTAAACAAACGTCCATATACTTTTAATGGGCTAAATTATGCGAAATTGTACAATAATAATAATCGTTTAAATTGCAAAAAGGAAATAACATTGTATAAAAGTGTAGTGTTACCCAATATTGTTTATGGCGATGTCATATATAGATATACTAAAAATTGATTTCAGAACATATTAGAAAGTTTTCAACGAACTACAGCAATAAAATTGATTAAATCCTATAGAACGACCAACTATTTGGCAAGCATTGTCATTGCAGGAATCGAAACATTATGTTTCGATACAGAGAAACATATTAACATATTTTTCATAAGAAATAATATGAATCTAGATCACAAATTCAGTAATGTCAAGTATCGACAACTTTATTTCATTCATGAACAATAACCTCAGTTCGTACATGTATTAGATAAGCATTATACAAATAAATGTCAATCATAGTGGAATGAATATAATGGTATAGCTAAAAATTTTTCACAAATATTGAAAAAAGATTAAATAATACACCATTCATACTTAATTTTTTAAAATAAGATTAAATAATATATCATTCATACCTAATTTTTCAAAAGTAGAAAGTTAAAGATTATACACGTATAGTACAATTGCGTAATACGTTCGGTTGTAATCATAGTAATACTGATTTTAGTGATAAGGAGTAGATCAATTAGTAAGTAAAATTTTTAATACTTTCATCATTGTAGAAATAGATCATCGTAAAATAAGTGTGCACCTCACATGAGTGTATGTATACAAATTAATTTAATATTATAATACTTGTTCAGAGTTCCATAAACTTATTCGGACGAGTTCTGGGCAATCTGTTATTTTTACTTCGAATAAGTTTATACAACTTTGAACAAACTATTTTACAATATTAATTTGTATACATACACTTATGGGGGAGTGCACACTTATTTTACGGATTTATTTCTGCAATGATGAAAGTATTAAACATTTTACTATAGTGTTGGAATATTCACCTATCCACTTCCTAGAGTTGTGTTGATGATATGATTCATTGTGAGTTGACAATCACAATATGGATCATTTCTGAAACTGTACTTTGCAAACATATGATCATTATGACTATGGTCAGTTAGGTTATAAAGTCAATACGGAAAAATTAATCACATTTACAAAGTTAGAATTTAACGCAAAGGATTTTTAGTAAATAAAATCTATATTTCATAAATATTTGTGTCGTATATTTAATAAAAGTAGATTCCATTATACACAATTTATTACTGGTCATTGCGGTTTCAAAATATAAGACGTTTTGGCATGGCAGAAATAGAAAACTGTATAGCATGTAATTTTGTGGATACTGTTTATCATATTGCAAGGATGTAATTGCAAAGGGAAAGTTTTAAATTATAATGTAACAGAGTTAGTAAATGCCAAATATAACGAACTTAATGTTAGCCATCGAAGAAATAAGAAAAAGGGAAAATTATAATTTATTATATTAAGATGATATTAATTTTGCTTAGTTTAAAATTATATATATATTAGAGAATATAAGTAAAAGATTGCAAATGTAATTTATAGTGGCAATAAACTTAATTAGATTGACACCTTAAATTTTCATAATATAAATTTGTAATTATTAAATAAATATACTATTAAGGAACGATAAAAAATAAAAATAAATTCCTAAATAATTTATTATAAAACAACTTTCCGATGCAGGGATTTATTTATAGTTCAACCATAGATGATTGTGACACATATCGTTTTTTAAATAAATACGCAGATATAGTACGGGTATAGAAATAATTTTTAAAGATTTATAATTTGAGTAATAAAGAAGCAATTATGATTAACATAAAAATTGTAAAAAATAAACTAAAAAACATGTTAAACTCATATAATAGGAATTTAAAAATAAAATATTACTTTATAACTGCTGTATGTTACACGTAATATATAAACACTATGTGTTTGTAAGTCGTGATTTTGACGATTTCCGAAATATTATTTTCATAAAAACTTTCAAATAGAATTTAAATAAGAATATATAATATATAATATATATAACACATATGGTCGTACAAGATATCATAATCGCGGAGAAAGGAAATTAGTTTCCAAAATAGCGACAGTTTGTTGTAGATAACCGCCTTCTCTAATAACTTTGTACGTTCCTGGAACAGTTAAATCGATAATAGTCGATCCTTTTTTGCAATCACCTATAATACCGTCGTCGAAAATTGCACCTAATTGAGGCCATAATGTTTCGAATTCCGAGACCGAAGTAGTACTTTCTTCATTACTGATATTAGCGCTGGTTAAAGCGAGCGGATTTTCAAACGAAGAAAGTAACTTCAAAACGAAATCATTGTTTGGCATTCTCAAAGCAATTTTAGAAAGCCCAGGGTTTATTTTAGCATTTAGTTTTTTCGATCTTTCCAATATGACGGTTACCGGACCCGGTAGTAAATCGTCGATCAAATAAATAGGAATTCGTTGGGTGTCGCACCATTTATGGATGTCGGTATGATTCGAAACGCATATCGCAAGCGGTTTGTCGCGACTTCTGCCTTTAATATTGTACAGTTTTTCGATGGCATCCGAATTATTAGCGTCGACAGCTAAACCGTATATTGTATCGGTTGGTATGGCTATTACATCTCCTTGACTAAGAATGTGTTTGGCTATTTCGATACATTCCGTGTAATTTTTTAATTTTATCAAATTATTTTGCGCGTGTCTTTCATATATGTTGTTTTTCGCAGCCATACAATAATTCTGTCCAGTGACTGATTTTAAGATGTATTTCTTCACCATTATATTGGATAGTGATGCAAAAATACTTATTATTCTCTCCAACGATATCCGCATTCTCTATTACAGCATTTATAAAATGTAGTCATAGGCTCGTCGGCAGAACGTGTTTGCATCTGCATAAAATAGGCTCTAGGGTGTGAACACGTGGGGCACTTTGCTTCAGTCGAATCAACGTTCTCCCATGCCTTTGCTCCGCCCAATAAAGTATCAACACTCTGTACATTCAAAGATAATACATATAGAAATGCGATAGGTTACAAGAAAAATAAACATTACATAAAGTTAACGTAAACAATACCTATTCATACAAATACAATTATATATATATATATATTAGGTTTAATAACAGATAAATTTTTTCTAAAATACTATCAGACTAATTAGTTTGCCTCCGTATTAAATATTTTACTGGATGGAAAAAATTTAAAATGTATCCCCTTATTTTTTAGCAGAAATGAGCCATTATTAAATGTCAGGTTCTGAAAATATATAATCAACGTTTTGGAAGACTATATCACTCTGAAAATCCGGATATAACTTATAATTGGTCTTATATGTTGTGTTTTCGTCATGTCATTTTCTGATAATTCTTTTCACATTCAATGTGTTAGTTATAAATTTGTGATATGTTTTATTTGTTCGCAGTGCTCAATTGTCAAACTTTTTATACGCTTATGTTTGTAATCCGTGTGATGCACCTTTAATCGAATAACGACAGAGCTAATCTTTGTGCAATATATACAAGTCCATAAGTACACGAGATTTTTTACACACAACAAATACTGACTAAACGTTCCTTGTTTTATTGATGACATTATATATGATAGACAATATCACTGTTTCTCGTCAACCTTTTTTTTTCTCGTGCCACATTTTTGAATGTATGTTAAATGTTTCCTTACAGTTGCTATTGTTTATCATTGGGGTTTTGCATGACAATTCTATACTCGTATTTTTGATTCAGATAATACTTCTTTTTTTTTTAAGAGATATTTGTCTATGTACAGATTATTACTCAGTCTGTCATTCTTTTGCATTAAACCGTCCAAAAGTGTTATCTTGTTATCATAAATTCCATTGCAAACTATCGTCATAAAATGAACTAAAGTTATTAACAAGTGTGATTTTTCATACTGTCACACTCTGATTACGTCAAATGTTGCGCATATGCAAAACATAAAATATTTTAAGATGCAAAACAGCTAATTTGAAAAAAGAATTGTTAGGAACTGTTGTAGAGATGACAAATTCATTATGTAATTTAAAATGGTGAAGTGCATTGTAATAGTGTGTCGATATAAGAAAGTGGGTTAGGGTTTGTTAGTTATTTTCTGGTGACACGAATGGTATATCCTCTATAGTTCACAAGTGCATATTAACAATGCCTTTATAACTACAGGAACAAGTTGATCATCTCCAATGGGATGGCGTCCTTGGTCATTCAACACTGTTAATTTACAGGAAAAATTGTAAAGCAATCAATAAATGAGTGAAAAAAGAAAAATTTTTATATAATGATGTTGAAGCTCCTCATTTAGAAAATCAGATAACCAAACTACTATGAAGTTTTTTAAATAGATATTTGTCTACAGCAAGAAGATAAGAATGAAAAGAGATAAACCAGGACACGAATAGGTTTATCGACAATCTAAAAACATGATTAAACCTGATGTTACAAGAGGTCTGAGCAGATAAGTGATTCTGTTAGGTATGAAGACGTATGGCACGTGAATGTAGAATTACAATATAATTAAGTGAACATATATTTATTAATTGCTCAAGGAAACCCCCTAAGCTTGGGTTAAATCAAATTAAATATCTAACGCCACAATATTTAATTAGAAATTATAATGGAACTTAATTTTTGTTTGTTTCATTTGATATATGAAATAATAAATGATGGTAATATTTAATATGTGATGACCTTTATTGGAATACAAGTTGATGTATTAATATTGATTACTATTACATTAGGTTTGAACAAATACCTTAAACCAACGTTAGAAGGATCATTAATGGAAAAAGGGAGAATAACATATCACCCGACAATGTTAAACAACGAATAGTGACTATTACCTTTTTTTCTTTATTTATTTTTTTACCTGTTTATGTTAGAGGGATACATTGATTTATTCAAGCTCCGATCGACTCTTACGTTTTTTAGTATTTTAGAAATGAGCGCATAATTTTTATTAACATTATTTATAAAAATTAGTGTAATAAAAAAATTTATTGTTCATGAGTATACTAATACAAATATTTCATCTATTTATTTAATTAAATTAAAAAATTGAAAAATTTATTTCCTTCTTTACTGTTGGAGAAAATGTGAAGAGAAGTTCTAACTTTGGTAATTATTAATTGAATATTTTACATGACTGATGAATAAATCTCCCATCGGAAATTTAAAGAAGTATAATAGTAACATTTAAAAAACGAATTACCTTTAAAACACAATATTCTCTATGTAAACTTATTGGTTCATGAATCTTAAAAATGTATGGACAATTATCGCATACGTAACGAATATCGGGTTGCTCTTTAAATGTTAATATACAACCACACCATGGACAAAAATGTACGGCACAATCTACAGACATATTAACATTTCATCATTAAA
The DNA here is from genome assembly GCA_032883995.1 of Coronaproctus castanopsis. NCBI lineage: Eukaryota > Metazoa > Arthropoda > Insecta > Hemiptera > Monophlebidae > Coronaproctus > Coronaproctus castanopsis. The sequence goes on along the minus strand of CM065052.1, from coordinate 135,773,518 downwards.
TATTGATATTACAAATTTGAATGTTCCTTATCTACACAATAAACCATTACAAAATTTAACCATCAACAAAATAATTTAACGTGGAGGAAAGAAAGTGATGTTGAAACATTTAATTTTTTTGACTGTAAATTTCAAGTAAGTTAACAATTTGCCTTATTAAAAAATTATAAAAAATGTGTTACTAGTAATCACGCCTATTTTAGAGTAATTGAGTCATTGCTTCCACTCAAAGTAGTGTTTGACAAGAACCATGTTGAAATTTTTAATAAATTTTATGATAGTATAACACGGATTCAACCCAGTGAGAGTACCTTAAAAAGACAAGACGCTATTTTTAGTCCAGTTCAGTTATTGTTTCTGTTTATATTATAGATGATGTTTCGGATAATGTAAATTTGAACTTATAATTATATCGTGACTCCAAAATGGGAGTACGTGGTTTACAAACATTCATGGAATCCCACCAACAAAATTCTTGCAGTTATAACGTCAGTATCACGGAATTAGCCAAGACTTACCGGTATTTTATATACTTCGGATTAGTTTATGCATGATGATTTGTAATAAGATTAAAATACTCTAATTATAATGACCTAATGAGATAATATGTTTTAACTAATTCCTTTATATTTTTCGAGCGTCGGAAAATAAAAATATCAAACTTTGTCATGTTTGAAGCTCAAAATAGAAAAAAAATGACAGTATAGTCTGTATATTAACATATATGTTCATTTATTGATTATTAAAATTATATTTTAATCAGCAGACTTAATTTTGTTCATTTTTTAAATACGAAAATAAGTCATATATTCAAAATTTATTTCTTTAGTGTTGTATTTCATGATGTTCCATTTATATTTTATAACACAACACATGATTGGAATATCGCTTTTTTGTTCCGCTGCTCTAATTTCTTTTTAATAATATATGATCATGTTAGATTTATGTTTTCACGCTGTAACACCGGAAAACATTTGAATTGCGCCTATTTTTTTAATGTAGCTGTCAAATTTATTTTTACAGAGTATGTCGCACCCATAATAGAAAAGTGACATAAGTGCAGATTTTTCATTTTTACGATTATGTCGCCATATATATGTGTAAAATAAAATGTGGATTCTTAAACGTAGAAGAATGTTACGTCTGTAATGTGAATAGTTAACGCTAGGGAGCGCGTTGTGCTACTTTTCAATGGAACAAACATTAAAATACAAGAGTGACACATTATTCACTTCAGTGATGTGAATTTATGTGTACAGTGTAATTTTGTGTTTCAATTGAAAAACGACCTAAGTTACGTTGCGCTATTTACGACAGACGGCATACCATACAAAAGTCACAACTAGTAGTTACGGCATTTTTCTTCGAAACTGTAAGTAAGAAAAGCCTTGTCGTTATTAAATGCAGTTATAACACTTTACTATTAAAAATGCACCTGCTATCAAAGTTTAAATGTGTAGTAATGTATAAATATGACATTTTTCTAATAATGTTATTTCTGTTGGTAAACAGTCGTTGAGTTTAAATTGCAGTTACGACACCTTTCTCCTTAAATTTTATATACTTTTTGCTAATTTTCGTTGTAATATTGCAGTTGCGTCAAAACAAAAAAAAAACCTACATAGGACTTAAGAAGGTGCTTTAAATGTTTCAAAATATGGAAATTATGTAATCGTTTTAACGTGAGTTATTGTTAATTTCAGAAATGGATAACATTAATTTCCAAAACTCTCGGACGAAACAGATATTAGACGTGGCGCTAAAACAATCTAAACGCAAAAATAAAAATGGGAGCGCTATTAAAAGTCGTAATAATCGCAGTAACAGTGTTAGTAGTAGTGGTAGTAGTAGTAGTAATATTACATAATAAGAAAATTAAAAATAAGTGTGAGTGAAAATGTGTAAATGAATGTGAGCAAATGATGTGTAAGTGGGAACAAGTGTGAGTGTAAGTATAATTCAATATCTCTAAGTTATAAAAATTATGACATAGTTATATTAAGAGGATGTAAATTATATATAAGTAAATCTGTCGACAAGCAAATGCTTGACGGAACAATTGAGAATTTTAATTATAAGGCGTGTTGTGTTTGTGTACTATATAAATGTGCATGTACTAATTGTAAATTTAAATATACGTTTAAAAAAAAGTGGTAGTAGTAGTAGTAGTAGTAGTAGTGGTAATAGTGATAGTCATTCTAGTACCAGTAGTGGCGAAAGTTTTAACAATAGTATAGAAGATTCCGATTATAACGTACCAACAAATAATGATTTATCTGATAGTGTTGTGACGGAAGAAGACGCAAATCGATGTACATCCACGGAAACTCAAAAGGGGAAAAAACGTTAGTTCATGTATGTATAGATATATACAAAAAATTTCGTCTGAAAAGAATAACGATCAGCTTCATTTAATTTTTTATTCAGACAACTGCGGAGGGCAAAAAAATAAGTAAGAATTTATAATTTATAGAATACAAAAAAAGATACTTTCCAGTGTGGTTAAGTGGGCGTACACAGTTTGCTTCTCCAAAATAATAACAAATATTAAACGATTTTTTTTGTATTACGGAGAGTGACCTTTAAGCACATCGAATTATCTTTATGATCTTCTATTGTAGAATAGAAATTATTTATTTTTAAATATTTCAGGTATATGATGACGATGTATCTCTTTGCTGTTCAGAACCTAAAAGTGAAATCAATTACTCATAAATTTTTGATACGCTGTCATACTCAGAATGAAGAGGATTCCTGTCATTCAGTTACAGAAAAAAATATAAAAAATCTGGTCCCATTTATATTCCTGATCAAGATGTATCGCTGATAAGAAGTGGAAAAGAGAAATAATCCTTATGTAGTTCATGATCTTTCCCACTCCGATTCCGATGATCTATAAAAAGTTTGTTTAATGAAATCGGGCAAACATATACAAAAAATGATTTATTTAAAATGTCGAACATGTCAATACTTAAAGTTGAAAAGGAGTACAGAAACACTGTATTCTATAAAACAAGTTACAACGATGTAACTTTTAAGGAAATTAATTTTGGATCAACACGTAAAAGCAGATCCATGGAGAAAATAGCACTTAAAGAAGCTTATTCACAAAAATTTTCAATACCCGATAATAAAAAACCGTCCTAATTTCAAAAAATATTATTCCTAGTTATTATAAAAATTATTATGCCACTTTGTTTAACTAATTTTTTACTTTTCCACATAATAAAATGTGTTACGTGATATGAATATTTTTTTATATTTTTGATATTTCCCTCGAATAAGCTAAAAATAATATATTATGTGCATTTATCCTTGTTTTGAAGATAAGTGTATTTGTACATAACTATAAATTTTGTTTCGCAATTATCGTGGAAAAATAACACATTTGTTAAAGGGGGTAATTTTTATGGGTTACAATATTTGATAATTTTTAAATACTCGATTGTAGCTTGGTAGACGTCTACCTAATAAATTACAATTCGTATATGTAGTCTATTGTATTACTGTATAACGTTAAAAATTAGTTGAAAAAAAACTTTAAATGCCTCTCCTGTAAAATTACAGATTTTGCACTTATGTCACTTTTCTATGAAGGGGGGCGATGTTATCTTTCATGTATCGCTATATTATATTAACAAATCATGTTATTCTACGCAGTGATGAACATCAGAGAGAACCAGTAATAATAATAGATGCGCAGTCGTGTTTACATATTTGGTTAATACAAACAAATAGTTTTTCTGGTTTGCACATGGCTGGATTTATACAAGTGCTACTAAGATTTGTGGATGCGTTCACAAGAAATGGGATAAAACTTGTATTCTGTTTTGGCGGTAATACAGTGTCCAAAAAAAGAGAAACATGGATTTCGAGGCGTTTTAAGGATGTAAAGCGCGTTGAATCAGTTTTCAACATGTTAAGCAATCATATTCCAGTTGACAGAATTAGCATGAACAATATAATTACTCCTCATCTTTCAACTTTTGCTATGTTGATTATACGGCATTACACCGATTGTCAGGTAATCCTTTTCTTTTTTTTTTTACCGATAGCATATATTTTTTTTTATTGCCTTTAATTAATATAAAATAAATATCATTGGTATAATGAAGGTACTATATTATCCACTCATTTACATTAATGTAAATAAGAGAGTAAAGAACACGTTGAGTAATCCTGCTAGCACTTTCGCTACGCCGACTGAAATTAGCAGACACATTCTAAGAAATGAAACATGAGATTTCTGCGGCAATGATCAAAAATATCTCGCGTAAGGCTATCATTTATTTTACTAACCTAATAAATCACATGATCTGCGCATTTTCCTTCATCATGGAGGATAGCTAAAGTTATAGTTTTGCCTAAGCCAAGCAAAGATAACAGTAATATTAATAACATAAAGCAAGTCTGCTTAGTAATTTAAGTGAAATTGCTGAAAAAGTCATACCGCACAAAGCTTCAAAATTATTTACGAGATGAACAATTCGGATTCAGATTCGGTCATTCTACAACGCACCGGGTAGGCAGAATATCTGACTTTATTACTGATAACTTCAATTTAACGGGCGCATTAGTATGCTCCTAATCGATTTAGAAAAATGTTTTGAGATATGTTGGCATAATAGCATTGTATATAAAATGATTAATTTCGGTACTCTCTAGCGGTTATTAAATTAATTAAAGATTACTTAACTAATCGAACATTCTACGTGACTTAACTTTTTAAACAACTCTTCAACTAAAACATTCACTATCGAACTTTCACAAACAGCCATATCACATGTCATAGACAAAGCTCATAAAGCCAATGCTCTATGCGATATTTCGCAGTAACTCTGATCTTAACACTACAAATAAAAAATTGATATACACAACGGTTATCAGACCCAGGTTAACGTATGCGTGTCCTTTGTAGCGTTCGTTGTTTAATAGCACCTACAAACAATTGCAACTGGTGCAAAATCATTGCTGCAGAATCTCATTAAACGGTACGCACTACACCAGAATATCTTATTTGCATTCCCAATTACGTCTCCCCGACATTATTTCATTTGTTAACAATGCTTTGAAAACATTTTATGATAACTGTAAAAAACATCCTAACAAATTAATCAAAGCTATTGGTAATTATTATATGAAGCTGCTCCTATAAACATCGTCGACTGAAACATCGATTTTGATAATTAATTATATTATTTCAACTAGTTTATATATCGTTGGTTATAGTTTAGTGCTGTCGAATTTAGTTAATAAAATGTAACTTCGTTTCTTTTGTAGGTTTTTTTTTTGGTTTTTCCTACGTAATAGATTATTATTATTTTTTGTTTCATGATCAAACGACGTCTTGTATAAAATTATTTGCTAAAGTTATTATGTAAGGTACAAAAATATTGTAATAATTTAAGAATTTCAAATAGGTTTTTTTTTCTTCATAAGCAAAATTGTATGAATATAATACCTATTTATGACAAATTATATATCTATCACAATTTTAAATGTAATAATCGTTTCATATGGGTTGTACGTTATTTAGCCTATAAAATCTATAAATGTAAATAAATTCAATCAACAAATATACAATTTACGGTCTGTTTTTTGTGAATTCCAATCTATTTTAAAAAAATAATACATTTATATAATATCGTTGCAAAATAATGTGTAGTTTATGTGACTATATGTTTATAAAATATACCGAATTATTACAACTGTTTAATGTTATACAATATAGAAAATACGATTACATAATTATCGAACACAAAAATTGTTAGATACGTGGATATTTTTATAAAGTAAGTGTGAGACTGTTGTTGCCGTGTTACGTTCCTCTGTCATAAATATTTATTTTTAATTGCAAGTTCCACTTGAAGTATAATATCTAATTTTATTTCGAAGCCTTAAGAATATTCCAACCTCAATTCATACGGATAATGTGTTATTGCCAAAAACTTCTAAAATGTTGTGAAAGGGTTTTACGCAATAAATTTGCCGTTCAATTTGTTATGTTAATTTATAAATGTATAATAAAATTAATATTTGGCTCATATCTTTTTAAATAACTAGGGTATTTTGCTGAAGTAGGTGTTATGGTTTTTTTAGGTCTATTACATTCTGTTTGACGTATATTGTAATTTTGGAATTTTTTATGCGTGTTATGCATAGTATTATCTCTACATTGATGTTGTTAGATTTTCGTGTCTGTTGACGAAGCTGACGCAGAAATCATCAAATTCGCATATAATAAACAATGTTTCGCCGTGTTAGCTCAAGATAGCGATTTCATTATCGCACAGGGCGGTTTTTATTATTTTTCTTCGAAACACTTAAATATCGAAAATATGACTACTTTGGTTTACGATGGGAAAAAGTTAGCCGAATTTCTAGAAATATCGACTGACAAGCTCCCATTATTGGCCGCGTTAGTCGGCAATGATTTCATAGACTTTAACGATCTTGAAGTAAGTTATGCTGATTTGTTCCTAATTGTTATATTTTTTATCGTGTCTTTTTTTTTTTTAAGAAAGCGAATCTATCTGCATACACTATATAATTTTATTACACACTGTACGTTCACGATGTGTGGTAATATATATTGAGAAACAGAACCTCGTCAAAAAAAATACTTTTTTAACACTATTGTTCAAACGTTGTAAAATTTAGATTAATGCAAGTAAAATCGAAGTGATATCATAATCAAAGATACACAAGTCAGTTAGTCAATATGGAGTTAAAGTGAAAAAGAATAACTGAAGTATTCTCGTACTTAATGAGCATATTAATATTAGGTGGAAAAAACGGAGAAAGGACGAGAATGAAAGCAGCACAGATAAGAACGTGTTTACGAATTACATACACGTGCAAAGGTGCTGAGAACCACAACCCTTGCGCTTGTCTACTCAACAGCATAGAATGCGACCTATTTGCCTGAATAGTGCGCACACGCGGAAAAAATAGCTGTCCAGTTGAGAGCTGCAATACGAATAATTAACGGAGTATTGTGATCGGCAAAAGTTTTCGCAAACTTTTGACAATATTTCACACAAGTGAACTGCTTAATGTACTTATACAGACAAATAAGAAAATTAAAGTCTAGCTGGTCACCTTGGAAAACAGCAGAACATACGCTAAAAATCTGCACGAAAAATTTGAAAAATAAATAGGTAAATAACAAAGCCATCAACGCAGATTTAGTTTAAGATTCTATTAAAGGACCCCAAGGAATGTACTTGTCATGACTAGAATGGCGAAGATATATATATATATATATATATATATATATATATATATATATATATATATATATATATAGGAGAGAAATTTAGAAAAAAAAATAAGCGTATATAAATAAAAAGAAAGAATTTATATACTTTAATGCCATATGTTACGAAGGATTTTATATTATGTTGTATTAAGAAATAGCTGTATTTGTAGCGGCCGTAATTGTTCATTTTAGTTTGTATTATTAACTCCCTATTGCATTTTGTTTATATAAAAAATAATTTTAAATAATGTTTTTTTTTTTCTTAATTTTCGGCAGGTATTTCACCGTAAAATTCACCGATCATCGTCTATTATAATGGATGTAGCGGAGTATATCCGTAAGTTACCGACTGATATAACTGGTACAGATTTGTTGGAACACGTTGCATTTAGCGTATTTAATGATCGTACGAAGTGTACCTCACTAATCGCCAATATGGAAAGTTACTCTGTCGAATACACTACAGTTGACGGTATAACATTATTGTTTATGATTATTTGAATATAATTCTATTCAAATCTGGATATGCTATCAGTCGATGGCAGAATTTTATTACGATTAATAGTAGCGTAGAATTTTCAAATATTTTTACGTTTTACCTTTTTATCTGTTTTTAAACGACAAATTAAAATATCATGGATATGTAATCAATACAAATAATCGCTATAATGTAACCTTCGTCATTATCACTAGAGTTTTTAAATAAACGTTGCGAGTTATAAATGATATGTTAAATCGGCAATTGTTGTATTTGATAGTATCTATTTTTAGTAATTAAATTTGTCCGATAATACAAAAAGAATAAAATCTTTTATCAAAATAAAATAGTAAAATGGAAGTAAAATAAATAAAAAAAAAAAAGTATACTAACGAACCACAACCATTTATGAACATTAGTAAAACTGATACGATAAAATTTAAAATTATTTTAGTGCAGAATTATAGTTTGATCTGTTAATTTGGCTTTATTCGTGCTAGTCTGTAGTTTTAGGAATTTTTATTTATGATTTTAACGTGAACGAAACAATAGCATCTAATTAATAGATGTAGTGAAAACATCCAATTAGCTTAGAGGCGTTGTACATTAATTATAGTTTTCCTCGTAATAGAATAGTTTTGGAATTTATTTTTCCGAATATTTTCTATTCGTTATGTTATCCTGAATGATGTATCATCAGCAAAATATTGTACAATATGATTTAGATGTTATCATTTTAAGACGTCATCTCCTATCGTACCAAAAATACTGAAATATTTTAACGAAATAATGTACACCAAAAATCGTACTATTTACTACATAAAATGAGCGAGACACGATATAAAAGTATTTTTATTCAATTTAATTTTTAAATTAAGAATATTTTATCGTCAAGAAAGCGCTACAGAAATACTTTATAATATTTCGGTTATCTCTTAGTTTACCGTCCCTAATGAGTTTACAATGTTTGACTTAGATTAGCGGTACAAATAAAGAACGTTTTTATAAATTCATAACTAAACATACAAAGTAATGTTTTATTCTTGAAGCAGTTTTTATTTTTGATAGTGTTTTATTTTCTCTACTTAATTTATTAATTATTTTATCGTAATGAATGGAAAGTCTATTCCGACCAGTGAGTCAGTCAAGTATTTGGGGATGCATCTCGATCGCCGCTTGAACTGGAATCATCATGTCAAAACCAAGAGCCAGGAACTTCGCCTTAAATTACACAAGCTCTATTGGCTGCTTGGATATCATTCACCTGTTAGTTTAGCAAATAAACGACTTATTTATCTATCTATTCTAATGCCCACTTGGTGTTATGGCATCCAACTCTGGGGCACCACGAAGAGATCGAACAGGCTCATTATTCAGAGATTTCAAAATAAAGCACTCCGCTTGATAGCTAAAGCCCCTTGGTATGTCCCCAATGCTTTGCTACATCGCGATTTAAAAATTTTGGACGTCGACGCAGCTATTAGCCTTCACGCCAGGAAGCACGCGGCAAAACTTTATGGACATCCGAATACAATTGTTGCTGAACTCCTCAATACAGAAGGAGACACTCGTAGATTAAGGCGGACTAAACCGCACGATTTATTATAACTTATTATTTTATTTACATATTCATATTAAAATTTAGATTTATGTAAAACGCTAATTATAATCTTAGTTCGTGATAAGGCATTGGCCGAATCCGTACCTTCGCTTATGTATTTTCCTATTTTAAATGTATTGTGTGTATGCCTTTGGGCAGTTCAATATTACAAATATATATAAAAAAAAAAAAAAAAATTTATCGTAATGCCTTCGACATTTCTTGGTCTCTGTTCAAATTTAGATAAGGTTTCTTTAAACATTTGTGTATATATAATATTCTATTTGTTTTATTATTTATGTTCTTTTTATTGAACATCTTTGTTTAGCCATTTTTTTTTATTTCTTTTGTTATTTACCGTATTTCCTTTATTTTTAGATAATATTTGTCTTATGTTAAATTTTTCCGGTTTTAATGTATTATAGGGTGACTAATCGAAGTTTTAATCTCAGCTATTGCTTAAACTTTTTTTTTCTTCTTTTTTCTATCTGTGACAAGTATAATTACAAAACCTGTTTTATCTTATAATGTCTATATCGGTACATCAATTACAATCTTATATTATGAATTATACTGGGGCACTAGCATTGTTGTCAATAACTAATTCGGAACGCTAAAGTAGATTTTCTTTTTCTTCAGTTTGTCGATTTTTGTGAATTGTAATCTTAAATTTATATTTTCATCTTTTTTAAATATTCACTTGATAATAGCCTAACAACCGAAAAGCTTTGTGATTTTTCATATAGAAAAAAAAACGTTTAATGATTTTAACTTCTTTTTTGTTGTTTATTTTTATTTTATTTTCTTATGTTATGTAGATGATTATCTAATATTTTCAATTTCATAATAAAACTATATTTTTCATATTCAACAGATGTAAACCGAGAAATGGATGAATGGTCGAAAATAATAAACCTAGCTCGTGAACGACATGTAAACTTACGACATTCACTTGTTATTTTGGGTGTCGTCTATTATCAAATTTTCGAATGCGGAGCCAGTATGGATGATTTTCGTTTTAGGCAAAATTTAATACCTTCCTGTTTATTGCTGCGTTCTCTACGTCGGAGACTGTATGGTATTTTATTTCATGATAAATTAGACCGGGAAATAATTATTAACGAATGGGTTGTAGAAAGTAGAACCAGTTGCCAAAAACCGATCCGCGTTAAACCTATTTTCCCACGTGGTAAATATGTGTGCTTGATTTTAAAACGAATATTACCTTTTTGTTTATTGATCTTTTTTTTTTTAGCGAGAGCTAAAGTTCCGTAACATCCAGATCTTAATTCACATTTTTAAGTATATGTATTGATCGGTATTTACATCGACCATATTCTATTTTCTCTCTTCCTGTATTAATGACGCTGTCAAATTTTCAAAGAAACTTTTAGCTTTCTTGTCATTTTGACGATTTAGAAAGCCTCGCAATTATTAATAATACATTTAATTAATTATTATTATCTTACATGAGCATATCGCGGTGGTTCTACAGGGATATCGTCCCTAAAAATCCGAAATTTGTCTTAAAATTAATTTTGTAGTGTCGTAATGGACTTGCTATAGATATTACACCTCCGTATAATGTATAGTCTCATTTCAATCTTCATAATCTACAATTATTCCCTCATATAGCAACATGTCTAGAGAAGTTAGCATTTTTGATTAAAATATCAGTATCACTAAGTCGTACGGGCATCACTCATTTGATTAAAAAAAAAGTACATTGTTTAAATGAATATAATCGCCGACGATATAATTGGATATTTTTATAAAAAATCTTCGAAAACTTAATTCCGTTTGTAATGATTTGTTCTGCTACATTTTTTCAAAACGTGCATATTTTTTCGCTTATACTACAGATATGATATTATATAACTATACATATTTTTTCCTTTTATAAAATTTGTGTGTGCTTAATACAAACATAATGTTACGTTCATTATTACGATTATTGTTGTTTTAGTAAAATTCTTTAATTTTGTAACTTTTTACAACATAAAATTCGTTAAATTTGTATATATATTTTTAAATAAAATTCGTTTTCTATTTTATTTTTTTAAACTCACGAATCATGGAAGTAGGTGTGTTTGAGCTAATATTTTAATAGATACGGCCAAAAAAATCCGTAAAGGTCTTTGTATATGAATATTTTTCGGTGTTTAATCACATGTTTTTTAGGATATTTCCCTATCCACGATCTCGATTCTGAGGTTTGCTTCTATCTGTTGGGAAATTCTGCAAATTTCAGCGTATTGTGATAATTCCGATATCTATAATGTTGTTATAATATATTTTGTGACGGTGTTTTTTGGATGGAGTATATTAACGAAGAATGGTTGCTATTTATAATATGCAATCATTTTCTCAATTATAGTAATTGTTTCTTTCTTCTTTATCGCGATTTAAGTGTTTATCTACGTAACATGGAAAAAATATATATATCACAACTATTTCGATTTTTGAATAAGCCTATTTTTTATCATACGATACGCTTATTCCCCGTTGCTTTGTATTATTTCTATTTCGGCCATAATAAATAAGTCTTATTTTAAAATAAATTAATAATCTTGCAAAGGTATTCTCACTTTATTAAGTTTTGTCGTTGTATTCTTATATTCACCTAATACAATTAGAATTTTCCTGCGTGCTATCTTTTTACAACTGAACAGTATCCTATTTTAGTTCTGTCAGTTTTACTCTATTTAATGTTATCATCAGTTATGGTTACATGCGACTATTTACATTTTGTTTCTCATCTTTTTATCTTTATAACAATTCTTTACAATCATTAATTCCCACAAAATTCCGTTATATTCAAACTACAATCGTGTTACAATGATGTGTACTTTCCTTTTTGATTATCTTAACTAACATCATAAATAATGTAATGCTCACTTTCTGTCTGTAGTGTGAATACTTGTAGAATTTGATAGGATGTAAATAAGCGGTTTTTAGTCCTCGTTTTTTTTTTTATATATATTTATTTTAGGTACGTCAGGTGAATTAAGGTTTACTCCAATTTTTAAAAAATGAACTGATTTAGTTTTTTTATGTACTTATTGAATTTACGGCTATTATAAATAATCACAGATATATTTACGTATAGGTAAATGTCGTAAATTTATTAGGTAGAATTTATTGTTATATTATATGTAGTATACTTTTAGAAGCTTGGTATTAATTTTAGGTTTAATCGATTTTAGAGCATGTCGTAGAGAGAAAAACTAGAATTGTGTTTTACACTTGCGACACTTCGATCAATTGCCGAAAATGTTGCTAGCGCTGAGATGTTCAGGTTTTAAATTATATACCAATGAAATATTTAGTATTTATTTTTACATAATGACTTTTTGTATAATTCATATCGTGATATTTTCTTTTTGGATAGCGAGACTACACTGAATTCAATGCTGTACTGTGAATATTATACACCTGAATCACTTTCGTATCTCAGTGTTAATACCCATATCTTAAATTTTATCCACATGTACGCTCACGATTATAACGATCTAGTTAATCTGAGTAAAATATAATTTTTATCCAAATATCTACAATTGTTCTTGAATTTAACCTTCCGAGCACTGTGAAATTTAAATTTTATAATTTGTAGGAAGAAGGTGGTCCCCGGTGATTATTTTAAGGTATATCTAAATACCTGAGCGGTACATTCTGTCCATGTTTTACCTTCAATCATTCCTGCTATAATTCATTTTTTGTTTTTTTTTTTTATTATTTTTATTTCATTGCATTATACGATGTTTACACGTTTTCTATCATATGTAATAATCAGATTTCTATATTAACTTTTTCTAACGCACTTAATTAGTTATTTAGGCAGTCTACGTCACTGTCAACATTTGTCTCTAACAATAGATTTCCAGTTGGATATTTACTTTTTTAGTGTCGAGCACCTCGCCTCGTACATTAATATAGAAAACACCAATGATTTCATTAATTGTACTTTTGTATTCAATGTCATATTTTAACTTTCCCTTTTGCCAGTTGTATTAATGTAATTTTCGCTATCATTCATTATTCGTCGTTTAGTTTTCCCGGTTGAAACTCGTTCTTTGTAATACCTTAAGTACATAAACTTCTTAACGTCTTTGAAAATTAGCTGAACTTTGTTATTTCTATGTCACGCTTTTAACATTACGGAATTTTATTTTTAATTTCGTTTTTGTTTCTTAACAGAATAATTTCTTTACTTACACTGTTCAATTGTTGAAAGATGAGTTAGGCTATTATTACAATATCACCAACATATATTTTGGTTATTGTCTTGCATATAATTTAAACACTTTCGGTATAATATATAGTTATTTAATAATAATATCAAAAATTGTTTTATTTTTAGAAAATAACGGAGTTTTTTTTTTTAGATATTCCAATCAAAATTTAAATTTAATTATGTCGTCCCGCAATGATACCCTTATTATATCATGCACACACATTAGTTACTCTGCAATATAAACGTTATTTAAAATAATGTTTACAAAGAGTGCCGAATATACAATAACGTTGACATTTGATTAATTTATACCTTCGTTTTAGCTCGGCATCCGGGTTTAATAGCCTTATGGACGGATTCACCGCATGTTTCTAGTAATATTAAGTGGATGTTATTCCTGGAAACGGTGTATAATTACGTCCCGCACAACTTCAATCATTGGACAAATTTACCCGATCGTTTGGTTTTACCAGTAGCTAGTCTACGTTACATAATGGTGAACTTTTGAATGTTCATATTTTAATGCAGAATTTATATGTTTCGATTTTATAACCAAAGAGATATTTATGTGAATTATAGGATACGAATACGTTACATCAATACGAAATTCAAGCTTTGATTATGACAATTTTGCAATGTTACCTGAGCTTCCCGAAGCCTACAGTTGCAATTTCTGATGTGTATCCCGATATTCGTGCGTTACATGTTTCTACTTTATTCTTTCGTACAATTTACATCTTTTATTCTATAATGGGAGCCTGCGGATATCCGATACCATGGAGTAGTGTAAGTTTTAACGATTCTATAATGTATAAATAATTTAATAAAAATTGTAATTTAAACGAATATAAAAATGTTATTTACAAGTGTTACCATAGTTACTAGTAGGAAAACATTTCATTCCAAACATTAATTGTAGGTCTAAATTACACAATCTTGAAATTACTTTTTTTAATGCGCAGCTTTTGTCTGGGCATGGTAATTTCGGAGAGTATTTATATCGATTTAAGTTGACCTCTTCACCTTATTGCCAGTACTGCGATCTCAAAGAAATTGATAATATACATCATACTATCTTCAAATGTTGGGCCTTTAACGAAATAAGGAATAAATACCAAATTAATGAAAACTTACCTTTAGTTCTAAATGCAAAAAATGCTGATCATTTGTTAGAATATTTTCATATTATTATGAAAAGGAAATTAGAGCCTGCCATCGCATGATCAATCCTTTTAATACATCTGTGTTTATATGCGTATATGTATATATGTGTATGTACAAGTGTATGTATGTGCATGTATGTATATATGGTAAATCTTATTAACTAGTCCTTATACTAATGTTTAATAATATTATACTAATAGTAATAATATACAGTGGCGATAATAATTATAATTATAGTAATTACTGTTTTTCCCCTTTTTATACAGTGGTCTTAATATTTATATCTTGTATCTTAATTTATACCTACTTACGCTATACGTAAGCAGCTACTTTTGCGATATAATTTAAATAAGGTGAATCTAATATATAATGTGGAAATTAAGTTTAATTTTGCTATATTTTATTCTTTTTTTTTCACTCTTTAAATTTTATACATATGACACATTTCACTGGCTGAGACTATGTTTTGTCATCCTGGCTGTTGCCCTTAAATATAAGTACACTCGCGAAGGACTTACTACACCCACATTTGAAATACTTATTTTCATGTTTATGAATTTATAACCGATATATGTTGATTAAGTATATAATTTAAATACTTGCGTACATTTTTTTGATTCCTCAAAATGTTAATGATTTTAATTATTTAATGTAAAAAATGCTACTTTAGAAATTACCGCAGACAGTTATTGTTTAAAGATGCACGGATATTGTAAAAAAATTATTATTATTAAAGAATAATTTGGAATAAAATTATGTATGACATTATTGCGTATATCAAAAACAAGATTGTAAGTCCACTACAGCGTGTGGATAAAAAATTATAAAATCAACAAATGTATAAAAGTCTCAAACCGAATTTAAATTCAACAAAAGTGAAGTTTGATTTTAAATTAGCCGACTATGTACCACGTAAAATATCTTCACGATGTTTATTTCTTCCTCTTCCTTTCACTCCAGTATTTCTTTATTGTTTCACTCTGTTTTTTCTTCCTTTCATATGTCCATTTGGTACCGATTTTCTTCTTAATTTTTTTTTTTTCAAAATTTCGGAATGTGCTAATTGCACTTCTGAACCTATTTCGAGATTTTTTTCCCTGATTTTCTAGTCTGAGAGAGCTTTTGAAAGTATTTTATACGTCACTGGTAAAAGTGATATTCCCTATAATTGTTGCAATCAGTTCTATCTCCTTTATGGTTTTTTCCAATCACTTGGTATTTCTTCCGATTCCCATATCCGTTCAATTAAATTCTGGATCATTAATAATATCAAATATTTACAAAGTCGTAAAATGCAATAACTTGTGACATTTTATATCAGCTCGATTATTAACAAGTACAATAGGCGGAAGTCATACCTTGTTCATTTCTTGTGTAAATAACAAACTGTCGTTTCGACTACCTGAATTGGTAAAAACCGATTATTACTTACTTCGTTATCTGTGCCGTTCGAACCGTAGGAAGCTTTGCGTTTCTTCATATGACTCTTCCCCTTTTATACTTTCTGCTGTTGAAAGGTGGACAGATCTATTTCTTAATCGTTATCATGATTATCATCATCGTAATCATTTACTTCACTTACGTATTTACTGTACATGGGTACATTATTTCCTACTACTGTAGATTTACTATACTACTATTGTTCATTGTTGTAGTACTAACACACGCTGCTGTAAAAGGAACACGCGTCTGTTCATCATCAGCGTTGACTATGTTTCCGTTTGCATAGATGATTCGTCTGCGCTGAGAATGAGGAGGGTGAAACATATAAGCCTGTTGCGATAAACAAACGGAAACGCGAAGAAATGCGTATCACAAATCTATACTACTCCAACAACACGCTACACCAACAATAACACTAAAATCATTGCAGTATGTTGGAGTTGAAATCGGGATGAATTATATAATGGTGAATATATTCCTAATTACAGAAAAAGTATTATTTTTCTTAAAAATTATTATAGGCGTCAAGCTAATAAACGAAGGTATACACACCATTATACCAAAATATAAAAGTTGTATGCGTTTTTCTACATAAATTAACTAAATTTTTAGTAGGCAACTGGAAAAACTCCTCTTGGAATAACTTCCTATCAACAATTGCAGTCAACAACAACAGTCTATGGGAAATAAATGAACATTTCACTAATTGTCTATAGAGCAAAATATAAGTTAAATCGTGTGTCGCATATGTGCAATGTTAGTAGTCGTTCTTTGGAGTCAGTTCCACGAACACACTATTATAACATAAATAAAACAATTAAAGATCAGCTAACAAATCTTTGTAATATTAGTGCTTTTATTGCG
Organism: Coronaproctus castanopsis; assembly: GCA_032883995.1. NCBI lineage: Eukaryota > Metazoa > Arthropoda > Insecta > Hemiptera > Monophlebidae > Coronaproctus > Coronaproctus castanopsis. The sequence continues at coordinate 135,756,474 of CM065052.1, read as the reverse complement.
CCATTTGAAGTTACAAAACATACTAAACTATTCAAAAAATAAAAAATCATGTGGAGATGACGGAATCTCTACAGCAATGATTAAAAACCTATCGCGAAAAGCTATCATTTACACTACAAATTTAATTAAAGCATGTTCAGGATTGCATATTTTCCATCAAAATGGACAATTACTAAAATAATTGTGTTACCTAAACCAGGAAAGGATGGAATGTTAATAATGTGAGACCAATTAGCTTACTAAGTAATGTCAGTAAAATTGCGTTAAAAAACATACTGAATAAGTTACAAATTTTCTCTTCAAAAAATATGAACAGTTTGGATTTATATCAGGTTATTCTACAGTGCATCAACATTTCCGATTTTATTACTGATAATTTTAATCTCATAGATATCATATTGATTGACTTAGAACTTTCGACGCAGCAAGCATAGGCAGTTACGATATGTCGCATCTACGTGAACGTTACAACTAAATATAAACATCGTAGACTTCAGCATAGATTTTTATAAGTAATTTAATTTAAAATCAATTACGCGATTTAAGTTATTATTATGACTAATTTAAAGTTAATTATATACGTTCTTTTATGGAGTTTTTTTTAAAATTTTTCCTACGTAATATATTTATTATGAAAATTCAAATTGTTTTATATTTCTCAATTTGCTAAAGTTATTATTAAAGTAGTTAGCTTAATTAATTTACTTGTATTTGTAACACTGTACAAATGTAATTGTCGAATTAAACTTGTTGTATGTATATATATATATATATATATATATATATATATATATATATATATATATATATATATAAGCATGTATGTATGTATTTGATTAAAATTATTAAAAAATTTAACTACTTTAAATATTTTTCTTACATGGTCGTGATCTTATTGTTTATTCGATTAAAATTTTACACGCGTTCGTTGTTTTGTTCTAGATATTTCGTCCGGTTAAGATGCTGGGACAATGCGTTTTATTTTTATAATTTTATTTTTTATTATATTTCAAGTACTTTGTTCACGTTACTAGTGGTTATTTTTCATTTTTCTTCCCACTATTCACCCATTAACTCGGACTGATTTTGGTATATCATCCTGCCACTTAGTGTATGACCGATTACGATTCTTGTGCCCACGGATTTTTGTTGTCTATTGTGTTATCTTTTTGGTCACTTTTTCCTATTTCTTTTGCACATGATCTGCGCTTGTGCTCTGCGTTCAACTAAATTCGTTAGTTTATCTGGACGAACTTGTATATAATACCACACACACACATACAATATATATGGATGTACTTAATTTATATAAATCGTGCAAAGGGAAGTAGTTCGTTTCATGTATATATCTCTTGTAACGTTGGGAAACTACGTAACAATCCGTCTACTATCCATGAAGTCTTATTCTTTGAAACCATTGTGGTACATAAATTTAGATAATAGAATTATTTATTCCTTTCCATTAAAGAAATCCTAATAAAGATGTCGGTTATGTATATTTCAGGCGGCATGTATCTTTCCATTTGACGGACAAATATTTCAGTATCATTATCAGGATGCAAAGTACAAGTCGTCATTCGGCAATTCGCCATTCGGATTTTCTACATTACCATACTTTGATGTAGTTATTGCGATATTATTAACGAATCCTGAAAACCAGTATCGTAACGTGTGCGAACGTAAACGTACATATTACGGACCGTACTAGAATTTCTAACTCGATGTTTATTGGTAAGCGATTAAACTTGACAAAATGATGACATTTATTTATTTAATTTTAACAACGTATAAACACGATAAATAGTTGTAGATTATATTCATAACGTTAATATCAAATTACACAAAAGTACATTTAAACATAAAATTTTAATAGTTTAATTTATCTACCATTTTTTTATTCCGACCAAAATAATTTAAATTTATACGTCATGCAGTATAAGTAAGGGTTTTTGACGAATGCTATATATATATATTGCAAGGTCGAAGTTGGCCATTTTGACATAGGCGAAATTGACTTTTTTTACCAAAATCGCTGTAGAAAAAAAACCAGGCCCTAACTCGAAAAAAGCCCTCGTCATTTTTTACCCAACCCTATCGGCTATCTTTTCGATCTCTTGGTCGATAGTCGTACGATGCGCCCAACTTCCGGAACAATTCGGTTTATCCGGCACATTTTCCTGGTAGCGAACTATCGCCACCTTTGGCGAGGCATAGCGAGCGACGTAAACATTTTTAAACGATTCCGACTTCGGAAATAGTCGTTACTGTATAAGATCTATGGTAAAAAGCGAAAACCCCGCGAAAAAAATTTCACCGAAAATTTCGACTTTCGATTTTTTCGAAATTTCGATTTTTCGCAATAATTCGCGAACTATTCGCAATTTGAGAAAATTGTTCCAACGAAAGTTACGCGCACTTAAAATACGCGTCTAACGACGGTAGTCGCGTATTTTTATAGCGAATACTCTTCGAGCAAATTGCGGTTAAATGGTTTTGGGGTTTTGCGCCCTTTTTACGGCCCCTATGATAGATAGGGGGTTTAGGTTGGGCTTAAAAGAAAGTAGACGTCGAGATCTATAATTTATGGTATGACGTAAATGTTTTAAAAATTAACCGGTAACGAGAAATCGTGAGTTTAAAATTTGATTTTCGATTTTTCAACATTTTTCAGGCATTTGGTCGGCCGGTTAGTAGCTTATGTATGTGTGTATATATATATATATATATATATATATATATATATATATATATATATATATATAAATCATCAATATATATTAGGTTTTTTGCGCTATAAATCGCTTACGATTAGAGATACGAAAAAAATCGTTATTAACTAACTAATTAGATGGTCATAGGAAAACCTATTAAATAAATACATATATTTCGCCAGCGCATTAGTAGCTAGACATGTCTATATACATATATAACTGGGAGATTAGTAGCTATATATATACCTGTAGCCGAAAACGTTTGATCGATCTTTTTTTAATATATACATAGGAAACAGTAGCTGCAGAGGAATGTTTGGCGGGTAGGACATATAAACTATATACACGCACACGTACATATTAACTGTAGGTATCGCACGTACATACATAACTTTTTATTAGGCATAGCGAGCGAGGTAAAAATTTTTAAACGATTCTGACTTCGGAAATAGTCATTACTGTGTAAGATCTACGGTAAAAAGCGAAAACCCCGTAAAAAAAAATTTCAAACCGAACCCGAAAATTTCAAAAGGGGTCTCCCCTTTCGATTTCTTGGAAATTTCGATTTTTTCGCAATAATTCGCGAACTATTAGCAATTTAAGAAAATTATTCCAACAAAAGTTACGGGCGATTAAAATACACGTCTAACGACGGTAGACGTGTATTTTTATAGCGAATACTCGTCGAGCAAATTGGGGTTAAATGGTTTTGGGGATTTGCGCCCTTTTTACGGCCCCTATGATAGATAAGGGGTTCGAATTGGACTTAAAAGAAAGTAGACGTCGAGATTTATAATTTATGTCCTAACGTAAATGTTTTAAAAATTAACCGGTAACGAGAAATCGCGAGTTTAAAATTTGATTTTCGATTTTTAAAAAATTTTTCAGGCATAATTGGTCAGCGGGTTAGTAGCTATATATATATATATATAAATCATCAATGTATATTAGGTTTTTTGCGCTATAAATCGCTTAAGAATGGAGATATTCGACGAATTTAATTTATATATATAACACGCGCGTATATAAATAAGCTTTTATAGCGGCGGGCGTGTCTTAAGTTCAACAGCAACTGCAGTATGACGTCATTTCGACGAATTTGGTTTTATCCGATGGCAAATTTCTATAGCAAAAATTAATTTCAGGAAAGCGGGCGTGTCTTAAGTTCAACAGCAACTGCAGTATGACGTCATTTCGACGAATTTGGTTTTATCCGATGGCAAATTTCTATAGCACAAATTAATCTCAGGAAAAATATATATAAATTAACGATATTTTTGTTTTATGTAGACTTCCCACTTGCGGAGTCCATTCAAAGGGCGGTGTTCCAAAACTCACTAATTTTGGGCTTTCTTGAATGACCTACAATTTTCCCAAAATTATTTGTGTTTTAAAACTTATGTACTGCACAATGGCAAACACACTCATGGATTCATAAACACATGTTCCGGCATTCTTTTCATTTGTAATGCTGAGTTATTGTCTATCATTTCCATTTGATATAAATATTTCTGTAGTTTCGTTAGTGTGTTGAATCTAATGTTAATTCACATTTATTTAGATGTTAAATTTTTGTAAACTTATATGTTGTAATTAGATACATTAATTTTGAAATAACCGCATACAGAAAGAAAAAAGCCGATTTATTAATAAGATCAAAACAATATATTTATAAACCAGAATTTACATTGCCAATTTTAATTTTAAATTTTTTTGCATGTGGAGATATTCCATATTCTTTTGAGTTATTGTCTGGTACATGAATATCAATGTGTAGTTATAATCTTTTATAATATCTTCTTTAAAAAAAATGGAATAAGGGATGAAAAACAAGTTCCTTAGACCATCAAATGAGTTTGTGTAAATGAGCATATAAATATTAAAATGCATATTATATCAATATATATATATATATATAAAAACCACACAGTTTAAACTGATTAAAATTTAAGATAATGAAGAAAAACAAAAAGGAAAATAAAGAGATTATGTAGATACATCATAGTATAGGGGAAAAAACAATTTGCATAACAAAATAAATCAAGTATATATTAACTATACAAATAGGAAAGTTTATATCATGAAAAAAAATATAAATAATTATAAAAACAGCTTTAGGCGATATGGATGGAGGCAATGACCATATGAAAAAGCTGTGGATTCACGGTTGAATTAATATTATAAAGCATTAAATGATTAACCAATTTTACCCACCACTTTAAACTTTCTTTGCATTGGACACTCCATGTATTACAGGAGACTAACATGGTTCTGTTTAGAGATTACAAGAGGCTGTCCTCTATGAATATAAATTTATTTCTAAGATCCTCAAATAGAGGACAATCAAACATTAAATGCGCAATATTATCAACAGTGTCGGAGAAGTCAGAAGTGCAAAAGGCACACTCTGGACCAGAAGCAAGATGGAACCTATGGAGATAGGAGCCAAACTTACCATAGCCAGAGAGCACTTGAGCATTATAAAAATGAATATAAATATTTTTAAGTTTACACTGTTCCAAGACTTTTGGAAGAAACAAAAAGGTTTTCCTTCCAATTGAACAACTGCCCCACCTACTAAGTGATGAATTTCTGTCCACCATTGACATAAACAAAACATAAAATTAATTGCATAAAAACGACTAGTTAAAAAAAAAATTTAGCGGGAGTGATTTTTTTAATAAAAATTCCGAAAAAAGAAACTAACTAAAAACAGTTTATAGGTAACGGATACCTGTTTTCATCACCTTGATATCTAATATACTCCGTTACATTACCTAACTTTTTATATATAAATATATATATATTTATATATAAAATTAATTTTAAAAATAATAAATATTTAATTTATAATCGATAGTCGAGAGCTCCAATCGACCAATCGATTATTCAGGCAAATCATAGATTAGCATCAAGGCTTATCTATTATAAACATTAAACTAAGTTTAAAAGAAGTATAATTTGTTTGCAAAGAGTTAAATTATCTTACAAAAATTTGGACATAATTAAAATACGAAAAAAAAAATTGCAGATTTCCCACAAACATTCAATATAGAAAATATGAGAAAACCTAAAAATAATTTTAAACGTTCTTTTAACACTGTTTTATTAGACTCAACAAGAAAACAAACCACGCTTCAAGCAACGTCAAATAATAACGATCAGAATAATAGTATTAACAATCAACTCCAGGAAATACTGCTGGAATTTAAAAGCATGTTTAACCAATTAATACAACAAAACAGCATGATAATGAATTTGTTATCATCAGTCATAAATAAATTTGTTTCTAAATGAATCGCCTATTAAGAATAGCTACGTGGAACATAAACGGATTGGCACAGTATTGTCATGAAGTTGAGGCATTTATTATAAGTAACAAAATTGATATTCTGTTGATATCTGAATCACACTTTACAAACAAGAGTTTTATTAAAATACCGCCTTACACAGTCTACCATACTCAACATCCAGATGGTAAAGCACGCGGAGGTACGGTGTTATAATAAAAACATCAATGAAGCACTATGCAATAACCAACTACTGAAGTATATCTACAGGCAACCACTGTAACCATTGAAACAACTTTAGGCTATATTGCAGTGTCATCGGTTTATTGTCCACCTAGGCACAACATTAAGGAAGAACATTTTGATGAGTACTTTAAAAGTCTTGGAAACAAATTCATAGTTGGCGGAGATTTCAATGCCAAACATACATCATTTGGCTCTCGATTAACAACACCAAGAGGAAGACAGTTATATTCATGTCTATTGAAAAATAAATATCAGTGCTTGTCAGACGTAAAACCGTCATACTGGCCAAGTGATATAAATAAACTTCCTGATTTGTTGGATTTCTTCGTCAGCAAAGCAATTAATCCGAGCCAGACACTAGTTGAAACGTGCATGGACGCAACTTCTGATCACTCGCCAAAAATACTAAGCCTCAGCAGCACAGTGATACAGATCCCCATTACACCAAAATTAACAAACAAGAAAACTAATTGGCATGTTTTTCAGCAGATGGCTGAAAGTGAAATCGATCTCAATATTCCATTAAAAACTGAAGAAGATATCGAAATGGGTGTCGAACACTTTATTAAATGTATTCACAAATCGGCATATTTAGCTACTCCTATAAATAAGTCAGATAGAAAAACAAGTCATCCGAAAATGATAAAAGACATGATTGCAGAAAAACGGCGACTAAGAAGAGTTTGGCAATATGTTAGGACCCCAGTAAACAAAAATGTACTGAACAAAATGACAAAAAAACTGAAGAAAATACTCTCGGGAATGAAAAATGAAGTTTTTCATGAATATCTAACAAATCTTACACCAACGGCAGATACAGATTATTCTTTATGGAAGGCTATTAAGAATATAAAGAGGATTCATGTATCTCAGTGTTCACCAATTATAGTGGAAAACCGCCAATGGGCAAGAGCAGATCAAGAAAAAGCGGAGGCATTCGGTAAATACCTCTGCAAAATTTTTCATCACGATAATTACAACCTCCTAACATATATTTTTAACGCGATTCTCCATACTGGTCACTACCCTATCCAGTGGAAATTCGCATCTATAATTATGCTGCAGAAGCCAGGCAAACCGCAAGAACTGGTCACATCATACAGACCCATCAGCCTACTACCGACTATGTCAAAATTGCTTGAAAAACTAATTTTGAAAAGAATAAAATCAATTCTTGATGGTAAAAACATAATACCCGATTGACAATTTGGTTTCAGAAACAAACACAACACAGTAGATCAGACTAATCGAATAGTTAACTTAATCAACAGTAGTTTCGAAAACAAAAAATTTTGTCTTGCAATGTTCCTCGATATTGAGAAAGCTTTTGAAAGAGTTTGGCATACGAGTCTATTATACAAGCTAAAACTTAACTTGCCACACCAGTACTATACACTATTACAATCATACTTAACGGATAGATAGTTTCAAGTTAATATAAACGGTACTCGATCACAAATATATGCTATACGCTCGGGTGTGCCTCAAGGCAGTGTACTCGGTCCGCTGTTGTACCAGATATATACATATGATTTTCCGGAAAATAGATACACTACTACAGCCATGTTTGCGGACGATACGGCGATATTATTCACTGACTGTAATCTAACAGTTGCTACCACACATCTCCAGAATCATCTTCTGCAGTTGGAGAAGTGGTTTAAACTGTGGAAGATTACAGTTAATGAGTCTAAATCTAATCACCTCCTTTTTACATTAAATAAAAAATTTGCAAATGTGATGATTCAGTTAAATGGAAGAACCATTCCAACAGTAAATAAAGTAAAATATTTTGGGACTGCATTTAGATCAACGTTTGACTTGGAAAGATCATATTCTGGCCAAACGGAAACAACTGGATCTGAAACTGAGAAGTATGAGCTGGTTGATGAATAAATACTCATCACTGTCTGTAGAAAATAAACGTCTACTGTATAAAGTCATTCTAAATCCAATATGGACCTACTGAATAGGAATCTGGGGAACAGCCAGCGATTCGCGAATAAAAATACTTCAGCGTTTTCAGGCAAAGGTCTTACGCAGCATTGTGGGTGCTCCATGGTATGTTCGTAGTGACGATCTTCATAAGGACCTTCACATGCCGACTGTAATGGAAACTCTCAAAATCCACAGTGAGAGATATATCCAGCGATTACAGTACCATGTAAATCCACTGGCAGCCGATCTCAAGGATAACAGCGCTCATTTTCAGCGTCTGAAAAGACTTACGCAAGTAGAGCTATGTAGGCGATCTTAACTAATGCTCATCAAATAAAGAATGGCTGTTGTTGGACAGCGTTCTATTAATATTCAATTCATCTGATAACAGTGCTACTTATTATCCACCTAGGATAGATTGTACGAAAAAAAAAAAAATTAAGGCCTGACAAGTGAATTCAACTTTGTTTATGATGGAAGAGATACATTGTTCCATATGTTTACAATTGATTACCCCGTACAAGAATATTGGGGGTGTGGCTTTGGACTTCTTATTACATCGATTTCCCGATCACATCCAGTTTTTGTTTGCGTATCCGACATATGAATGTCACTGTCAAGAAAATTTCTTAAACGCCAAAATCTATTTCCTTTTACTTCTGTATCAGGAGAAGTTTCAGGAGTTTGTACTCGAGTACGTTTTCTGGGTGGTTTTGTTGTTTATTTAAATGTAGCAATTTAATATAAAAAAATTGTATGTGTATGAATAAAGTGTGTACATATTTTTGTTTACGCATGTGCGCAGAGTATATTTTTTAATGTGTACTTACAAATTGTGTGTATACACGTACCGAAAGGAGACGTTATGTACATAATAACGTGAATATTTTTTATACATTGTTATTCATTTTTGTATGTGTATATCTGTAATTCGTTAAATTTGTTTTGTATTTCTTATTTATTCGCAGATTGTACAGCGCGGTTTATGTCGATCTATGTATCATTATATATATATATATATATATATATATATATATATATATATATATATATATATATATATATATATATATATATATATATATATACAGAACTTTTAACGAACTATGAAAAAATAAACCGAAATTGAAAATTCAAATTTATGATTACTAAGAGGTGTCGTGTTGTATCACTTGAATTATAGTTTATTGCATTAAGTATTGTCAAATAACGTAATAATGGTTTGCTTACCATTTTATTGGATTTTAACGATACGTAACTTATTGTATATTTTGTGCGCGGCAGCGTACATTAATAGGCGTTGCATACGTGTGTGCGTTGTAATATAAATGTTTGTTTGTATGTTGTATACAAATGTATATCATGCAAGTAAATTGGTGCGGAATGAGCATAATCCATGTTAATAATCTTTAAATGTGTGTATATATATATATATATATACTATTATTCAAAAAGAAATAAATAATTATATTTGTTTATTAAACCGTTCTTATTTTAAATCTCTTATAAAATCATCTATTTCGATTATGATTAATGAAAAAATCAGAGCCAGAAGATGAAACTTGGAAATGTTTTATAATTTATATTCTGACAGTGGTGGTCGAATTATAATTATGAATATTGATTATTATTCGTTGTTATTATTATTGTTATCTACATTTTTATTCTTATTCGTGTCAAACCAGCTCGTACGTCCTACTATTATGTTATATATTAGTGTTTTTATTTGTTATAGTTCGTTTACATCTTACGCTATTATATAATGATGTACTAATATAATTATTAAAGCAAAAATTAGTTTTATCGTTTTTATTACGCGCTATTGAAAATTAATCTTTTTTTTTTTTAAATGTTTAATGTTATGTGTGTTGTTCATGCGTAACCATAAATCATATTAGAATTATCTATAATTTCATAATGAAATAAACATTAATTTGATTTGATTATTATTACATAAATAAGACTAAAAACTCATTTACAGCGTACACGGCGATTTTTCAAACATATCTGAATAACACCTTACGGATTTAAATATTACTACGAAATTAAAAATATCCATTTAGGTTTTTTTTTTTACATTTTACGCACAAAAGAGCTAAACTTTCTCTCGAAGTTGTTAATTATAAAAAGCGTGTGAAGAAAATCTTTAATTATAAGAAATATTTTTATTTCTAGAAATGAAATTATCGAACAAAACAGAAATAAAGAATAAAATGAGATGTGCAAGTGTCGAAAGATTATGAATAACTTTATGATATATTTCCAACGAAAATATTAACTTCCATAACATTAAATCGAATAACTATTTTTATAAATACAACTAAACAAATACGTACATGTTCTAGCCAAACATTCGTTTTTCATATTTGATCTTTTAAATTCTGTAACAAACGAATTTAAAAATCGTAATTATTTAATCGAGTTATACTATTTTCTCGGATAATTATATAGAAAGATACAGAATTAAAAAAGGAAATAAAGAAATGTAAAAACTAGAGATTAGGGTAGATTCGTAGAATACTTGTACACTCCCGATTTTCGTTTTTTTTTTTTTTTAAATATTAAAAATTACTATTTTTAACGAGTTACGAAGTTAAAATCCGCGGAAACCATTTCTAACTAGCCGAAATAAACCTGACAGATTCTAACCTAACTGAATCTAACCTAACCTAGGTATGTTTATACACATACTTATAAGTAAACCTTAAAATGTTGTAATTTACGATTAAAAAATTTTTCCGCCTTTTTTTTCTATTTTTTATCCCACTTAGGGAAGCAAAACACATCAATTTATCCAAGCCCCAATCGATTCTGAGTTGTACAAGTATGCTAGGAATGAGCCTTTGGTTTCTTGTAAACATTATGAAATATCAAATTAACCTACCAGTTCAATAAGTAAAGACGAATACCTAATTTCACAAATATCGTTTCGGTATTATTACTGACGGGTCTAATTAATCAATTATATAAGTCATTGTATAAACGTTCGATATATATTCTTGGTTAATAATAAATCATTATTAACGAAACGTAAATAAATTTTATAACGTAGTGTGAACAAAGTTATTACATTAAATATTTTACAACTGAAGTAAGGCTACGAGTTCGCAGTTGTGAAATCTATAGTTCATTCCGAATATAATTTTATTTTAAATGTATTCCGATTTAACTTAATGAGTATTTCCGCGTTTCTAAGTTCTTCATTTTGTTGAATAAATTCTATTATATCGTTCAATTCGTACGTACTCATAGGTATAGTACTGTTACGATGTTCGTTAGTTTTCGGTTCAATTACTACTAACTCGTTATTTTTACAATTTTCCGAAATATTTGGAATGCTGTTGTACGTTACAAAACTTTATAAAGCAACTTCGTACCGAAAATCTAATTTGATCTCTTGCTGATATTCACGACGAGATGTAGCGTGATTTAACAATATTTGAAAACTCAATTTTTAAAAAATTATTTACCCGTCTTTATACGTCAACGTACAATATATACCCCTATCAATGGCTTGATCCAGTTTTATAAAAACAACGGTTACAGCGATTTATAGAGTATACCAAATCTTTAGTCTTTGGACATCCTAATGGATCCAAGTCGAAAACAACAATTTTATTTCCCAACAACTCTCTTATATAGTTTACTCTATCTGTTCCTTTGATGTATACTATGTATGCGTTTGCGAAAGTATCGTGTAAAAAGTCGAATATAGGATTCATCTCGTATTCGTGTTTGTCGTAATAAGAACATTTGATACAGATTAGCGCATTTATTTTCGCTATATTTCAAATTCAATCTTTCTCTCGGATAATAAACGTTATTATTCAATAAAATTTGAACGTTTTCTAAATTTAATAAATTGTAAGTCGAAATATTTTTTTCTTTCTGGAAACCTATTAGTACATACTTGGTTTTCGAATACCGATACCAGAATACCCCAAGTTAATTCAGTCCCATGCGATCGAACAAATGTAACATTCCGTCATTGATTACATTCACTTTTTTGTTGACCCCCGTTATTTCCACATCTATTTCGTCTTTTAAAGTTATTTTTCCAGTTAACGTTAAGATCAAACTTTTTAAACGGTTCAATTACAATCTCTTCGTTGTATACGTTTATAGAAAACTTCGTCACCAACTCGTTTATGTTTTCCGTTATAGACGGTCTATAATTGAAATATTCGAAACTATCTATTATGTCGCTCATACTGTACTACGAGTATGTAACAAATTATATCTTTTACAACTTTAACCAGAGAGGGATTTAGGTACTTATATTTTTTAAACTATACCTCTATTTATAATTTTTTTAAATTTTTCTTTACTTATAATTCATTCATTACCATTTTTGCTACAAAACGTAAATACGGGGTATTCGTATTCTCTGTTATAACTTACTTCATTACCCATATATATAAAATAATGTTTATCTTCGAACCAGATTTCCTTTTCCTGATGTACTTCTTTCACTATTTGTGGTAGCATACAGATTCTTACATTGCCTAAAACACAAACCGCAATCGTCATTTCGCCATTTTTAATTTTATAATAATACCAACTTTCTATTGTATATAGGTAACTTACGCTTAATGTATTTAGTTTACCAACAGTTTTATTACACATGTAGTGAAAAAATCCCAGTAGTAAAGGTGTTCATCTTGAGAACACATTGACCTACTCTCTGACCTTCAGGAAACACAATATAAATATATACATATATATATATATCCCCTTGGGGGCACGTGTACTTGTACAGGTGCTCTCAAGGATCTGGAGCTGCAACCAGAACGGGGTGTGTCCACAGGTGGCGGATAGTGGAACCGCCTATAGATATGTAGGTTAGCTGCGAATAAGATGTCAGTCGAATAAGCAGTCGCAGACCAACAGCGGCTACTGGTGGAAAGCCTCAAGTAAGTGATTCCAGTAGCGACAGGGCAAGGAGACACGAGGATGCAGATGGGCAGCTTGAGGACCTGCTCATTAAAAGTCTGCAAAATCCTGCGACTGTCTCTCCCTCGGCGAGTTAAGGTCGCCGTAAAAACCTTAAATTTGTTACCTCCTCAGTAACCACCCACTGCCTTGTGGTTAGGGTATTGACCCAAAGGCTAGGGTGTCACCCCGAAATAGTGACATCTTTTCTTCCTTTTTCCTCCTTCCTCCCTTTCTTCTTTCCTGCCTTTTGTTTCCTTTAATCTCTTTTCTTCCTTTTTCCTTAAATCACTTTCTCCTTTTAAACTGTCTATGAGAAATCATGCTGTTCTGGACATACCGGTCGTCTTGGATTTCCTTGCCACTGGAAAACTATGATCAGAATGGACATGGCGGCATGGCTGTTGTTTTGCGCTCCAACTACCATGTTCCTATATGCACCGCTATCCTTCACAATTATCTTAGTTTTATTAACATATAAATATGAAAATACAGCAAATGGAAAAAAATGCTGAATCCACGGGACAGTCTTTAACCGGTCTGTCAGGCAGTGGACGGTCTTCTGTGGCAACACAGGATGACTCGAGTCCTCACGCGCCTACTGGGCACGTCACTCTTCAGGAGAGGACATATTTGCGATTTATTAATAAAAAAGTTTCCGCAAAACACCACGGACGAAAATGGAACTTTGCAGCATGGAATGTTAGAACTCTTCAAGACAACAAGGAGCTACCAATTAGAAGATCAGCAATTATACTACAAGAGTTAAAAAGATACAAAATAGATGTCGCAGCTTTGAGTGAAACCAGACTGGCTGGCGAAGGAAAGGTAACTGAAGATATGTCGGGATATACATTGTACTGGAAAGGAGTTGATATTGGCAGAAAACACGAACGAGGAGTAGGAATAGCTGTCAGTACGAAACTAAATACTTACATAACAGAAGAGCCTATTGGCATAAACGATCGTATCATGTATATGAAACTACGTTTTCCAAATTGCCAGGAGATTACGGTCGCTAGTGTATATGCACCAACATTAAAAAGTACAGACGAAGAAAAAGAGCAGTTCTATGCAGAACTCCAAACAGTATTAAAGAAAACTTATACAAAAAGTAATATTATAATCCTAGGTGATTTTAATGCAAAAGTAGGTCAAAATGTACACCTTTGGAAAGGTGTGATCGGCCAGCATGGAATAGGCAAGGAAAATGAAAATGGAGAACGTCTTTTGCAGTTTTGCGCTAGAAATGGTCTATTCATTACAAATACAAATTATAATTTGAAGGATATTCATAAAGGCACATGGGTGCATCCCAGATCGAAAATGGCCCACATGATTGATTACGTAATAACTAAGAAAGAACAGAAAAATGATTGTCAAATTACACGGGCTATGAGAGGTGCAGACGGTGATACAGACCACCTTATGCTGCGCTCACAATTTCGGTTTAGAAAGTGCTACTATTATCATACGAAGCAGCCAAATGCAAATAAATATAAAACTTATAACTTAACAACACTGAAAAATAAATCAGTTCTATGACATCTTAACACGGAACTTAAAAATACAGTCGAGGAAATGAAATGACATGAAGATATGCCAGCAGCCGAATACTGGAATGTAATTAAAGAAAAAATAAACACTACATGTAAGACCGTACTAGGATATAGGAAGAAAAGGCAACAAGACTGGTTTGCTGATAAAAACGGGGAAATTAAGAACCTATTAGAAGAAAAAAAGCAGGCATTCATCAAATGGCAAGCGGACAAAATGAATAAAATTAAACACGATGCCTTTAAAATATCAAAAGCTCGAGCACAAAACGAAACGAGGAGACTACAAAACGAATGGTGGATAGAAAAATCACATGAAATCCAGGTTTTAGCTGATTGAAACGATTCTCGTGGATTCTATGGTGCAATCAAAGCCGTCTATGGGCCAAAATATCAACGGAAAACAGCAGTCAAAGATAACTTGGGAAATTTAATTCTAAATCGGCGAAGTGTAATGAAAAGGTGGGAAGAATATTTTCATGATCTTTTAAACAATACTACTGATGTTAACATGAATTTGTTGCAAACTATATCTACAACAGATGAAAATAAATTTTTAAATTTTTAGATGAGCCACCAACTATAGATGAAGTGCATGAAGCTGTAAAGAGCATAAAAAATAACAAATCTCCTGGGTTAGATGGCATACCAGTAGAAATATATAAATCTGGAGGAAAAGATATTGTAGACTGTTTGCATGCTCTTTATAGTAAAATATGGGTCGAAGAAAAAATACCGCAGGATTTTAAAGAAGCGGCAATAATACCAATCTTTAAAAACAAAGGTGACAAAGCAGATTGCACTAACTGTAGAGGTATAGCTCTTTTATGTACGGCAAGCAAAGTATTTAGTAAAATTTTATTAGGAAGACTTAAGACTCTAGTTGACCCACTGATACCAGAAAACCAATGTGGTTTTCGACAAAATCGGAGTGTGGTCGATATGATATTTTCACTATGGCAGATAATTGAAAAAAATAGAGAACAAGCATCTACGCTATATATGGCATTTGTAGATGTTAAAAAAGCTTTCGATTCCGTAAATAGAGAAGCTTTATGGATGTGTCTTAAGGCAGTAGGCTGTCCGCCGAAAATACTATGTCTTCTTAAACAGCTACATGATCAAACTAAAGCAGCCATAATATGTGATGCAGGCTTAACTACATTTATAGACATAAACACTGGAGTTAAACAAGGCTGCATTTTAGCGCCTACGCTTTTTAACTTTTATATGGGTATGGTGCAAAAGGCCTTCATACAGCACGCAGCTAATATCGGTATTAAGATACGGTTCCGTTTTGATGGTGGTTTATATAATCTCACCAGATTTATTTCACATAAACGGACACAGACCTTCAAATTGACAAGCTTACAATATGCAGACGATTGTGTAATGATTGCAGTTGAAGCTGACGAGCTGAAAGAAGCTATACAAATTTTAGAAAAGGTGTATAAGGACTTTGGATTGAGTATAAATTTCGATAAAACTGAAATCATACAAGTTTGCGACGACGTGGTGTCCAATATAGAAATAAATGGAAACAAACTCCGTTCGGTTGAAGCGTTTAAATACCTAGGTAGCGTGGTTAACAAAACCGCATCGCTGGGTGATGAAATATCATCAAGGTTAAAACAGGCAAACGTTGCTTATAGTAAGTTACAGCGAAGGGTTTTCGATAACAAAAATATATTATCCGATACTAAACTAGCTGTATATAAAGCAGTTGTCATTCCAGTACTTCTATACGCGAGTGAAACATGGCCAATAATGAAAAATCAGATTAAAAAATTAGATACATGTCATCAGAGATTCTTACATAGAATTCTTAAAATACACTGGACTGATCGAATAACAAACGAAGAAGTATTGGCCCGAGCAGATTGCCGCACAGTTGATCGAATGCTAGTCGGTAAACGCCTTAATTAGACCAGACATGTACTTAGGATGGAAGATTACTGAATACCTAGAAGAATGATGTATGGCGTTCTAGCAAATGTTTAGGCATTCAACCATTAAAAGATAAGTGGGAAAACATCGCCCATAACCATACACCATGGTCCGATCTAGTACTAAAATCAATCAATATCAAACGTAAAAGAAGAAAGCCCTCAGTTAAGAAGAATATCACACAACAAAATGTAATGTGTCAATTATGTAGCTTTAAAACAACGAACTGCATTGGATTACTTTCTCATATGCAACATAAACACGGATAATACGAAGGAGTTATACTCGGTCACAAGTGAGGATAGATGATGATGATATATATATATATATATATATATATATATATATATATATATATATATATATATATATATATATATATAGAGAGAGAGAGAGAGATAGTGAGAGAGAGAGAGAGGTCAAATAAGAAACAATAGAAAAAATGATTATTTTTTCATAACAGTTTTTCGAGTAGCTGTGCATGATGGAAATTTCGAAAATTTGCAAGGGAGTGCCTAGAGTGAATGTCAAAAATTAATGGAAAGTATTATTAATAAAAAAGTGGATAAAGAAAAGTTTAATTATAAAATGATTATTTTCTTCATAATGGGTTTTCTTGTCACATTCATTGATTGAAGTTACAAATATTTACAAGGAACAGAACACAGAACAACTAGAAAATTCTAGTTCGATAATATAACGATAGAGAGCGCTGCAATTCTCTGTAACGGTTATTTGTGCCGACAGCAAGATGGAAAGTTTGTAAATTCCCAACAGGGTGGCCCGAGTGAAAGACATAGAATTTCAAAAGGAATTGAAGGTAAAATTTAATTATAAAATGATTCTTTTCTTTGTAACAGTTTTTCTTGTCACCAGAATGAAGGAAATATCATCAATTTGAAAGAAGCTGAACAAGGCATCTCTTTTGGGAAAAATAGAAACTTATAGTTCAACCATATAAAGATAGAATGCGCAGTCATTAACTTCATAAATACATAAGGGTGTGGCCAGAGTGAATGTCAAGGTTATTTGAATCATGCGGTTCCTCTGATTGGTTGATCATTTCATCTGGTGATAATAAACAGACTTTAAGTGTTGCGCAATCTCAGTAGTCCTGTAGGGTTAACATTTTGAAGTGGTTCATCAGTCTGTTGGAAGTCATCGAGCAGTTAACATTACAGAAGTGACTGGTTGATTATTTATTTATATGAAGTGATGTTTTTCATTTAATTTAACGTAATTATTGTAATTCTTCTGCATTTTCTTAATAAACCAGAAAAATTCTTTTCCAATATTTAATTATACAACTGGATATACAGATTGGATATATAGATCAATTGATTTAGTAATTACAACTTTATAAAATCAGATTTCTGTATAGCAGGTAATATTCCTTTTTTCATATCATTCGTTTTTAACATTTTTAACATATACACACTTTTATCATAATATTTATTCATTTAATGCAAATAGATCCTTACAATCTAACATTATATACATATATATATATGGTGTATGAATACATGTTTATATCATATATATATATATATATATATATATATATATATATATATATATATATATATATATACTTGATCACTAAAAATAGTGAATACGTGGTTATATCATATATATATAATATATGTTATTGTATGCATAAGTTGAAATCACTAAATTTATTTAATTATGCGAAGCTTTTCGGCATTTACGCCATTGTCAAGCTATATACAATTAAAATTAATTATATAAAAACATAATATTGTATACGAATACTATATATATATATTATTGTGTGTATATGTTATATATATATTATTGTATGGATATGTTTTTTACATATATATATATTACTGTATGCATATGTTTTATATATGTGCATATATATATTTATATATATATATATATATAATGAGCATATATATATATATATATATATATATATATATATATAATGAGCATATATATATATATATATATATATATATATATATATATATATATATATACATATATATATAACTGTATGCATGTTTTATATATGTGCATATATATATATTACTGTATGCATATGTTTTATGTATGTGCATATATATATTACTGTATGCATAGGTTTTATATATGTGCATCTGTAAGCATATGTTATATATTATGGTGATTTAATACGATGGATATACTGAAGGAAATATTAAATAAAATAAATATAAATTTAAAAATTAATAATGGTTAAGTTAACATAATATATATACGTAGAATAAAGGTATTTCCATTGTAAGATGATTCAGAACGTCATAACAGATAAGGTTAGATCGTAAAGCTATAACAACTAGAATGTTGATAGTAATAACCACAGTAATAATAAGTACAATAAAGTTAAAATACAAATATCAGTTTAATAGGGGAAATTGGGAGATTAATGGCGTGTAAAGTTAGCAAAACATGATCGCGTGGTTATATATATACCTATATATGTATATACATATTCGGTTAACGATAAGACTCGTCCTTAGTTTTAATGTAACGGCTGGTCGTAATATCTAGTCAATCGAACCGCTCGTATGTGACGAGAACGTTACAAATAATGTCGGAAAATCGCTTTTCGTTTGTATCATAGAAATAAATTCTTCCGGCAAATAAGACTCTAGTCCAAATAAAAATAAAAATAAATTTCAATTTTAAATAAGTATCGGATCAACAAAAGGAGATACTGTAAAAAGTATGGAGTTACGACGACAGTGTAAGAATTGGATATATCTTCACTATCCAGAAGCAGCCATCGGTCATACCTGCGGTACCACCGGGTTGTACGATTTTTTTTATTGTATTTAATTTTATTGTGTGTGCTTAATTTATATGTATATACAATCTTCATGTATTTGTGTGAATGATCCATGTTACATTGTAATATTTTCTTATATAAGTATCTGTTTTGAATTGTGTTTAATCTATTAAATGTGTAATAATAATAATTCAAATAAAATCGTAATTGAATTAGAACGAATACTAGTCATTAAATCATAGTGTCACTGGCTGGTGGTCCTGCATGCAGAGATTAAGGTTACGCAAAAACTCAATCTCTTTAAGTTAATCTCCTTAAAAACTGTTTGTAATTTAATTTGTGCATTATAATGCACTGGTGACACACATTAATATTGTTGTTTTTTGATTTAACTAATTAGGCTCCTGTAAGAGCCCCATAAACACACGGGTCTACTCAACAGGAGAAAGCGTAATAAGAGGAACGACCTGGTACCCAACAACTTGAGGATCATGTTATAACTTGGCTGACAACAAGGATGGGATATGCAATAACTTGGCGATCCACTATGACTATAAACCCAATATGTATATCACGATCACGATGCGCTTATATCAATCCACTGCTGGATGTAAGCGTTCCCCTTTTGTTTCCACCTGTAGCGATCTTGGGCCTCGTTTATCCATTTCACACCGGCTGATCTATGTATATCGTCCTGCCACCTTGTATCCGGCCGACCGCGACTTCTGCGTCCTTTTCTTGGAAGCCATTCTGTTATTCGTTTCGTCCACCTATCATCGTTTCTTCTTGCTACATGACCTGCCCAATTCCATTTCAACTGCGCTACACGTCCGACTACATCTGACAATTTAGTCTGCTGTCTTATCCACGTGTTGGTTTTCTGGTCTGATATCTTGATGCCCAATATTAATCTTTCGTGGGCTCTCTGTGTCACTGCAAGTTTCTTAACAACATACTTCGTTAGGCTCCATGTTTCCGCTCCGTATGTAAGCACTGGAAGGATGCACTGTTCGTATACTTTCTTCTTCAAGCTGTTAGGTATATCTTTATTTTTGAGGACATTACTCAACTTCCCAAAAGCTATCATAATATATATATATATATATATATATATATATATACATATATATATATATATATATATATATATATATATATATATATATATATATATGTATATATATTTTATATATATGTATATAATGTACGTCATATATATATATATATATATTATATATATATATATATATATATATATATATATATATATATATTATATATATTATATATATATATTATATATATATATATATATATTATATATATACGTATATATTTTATATACATATATATAATGTACGTCATATATATATATATATGTATATATTTTATATAATATATATAATGTATGTATATATATATAAAAAGTTGAATATATTGGAGAGTAGTGATTTTATTAATTAATTATAAACGAACAAAATAAAACACAATCACTAAAAGTTTTTTAATCGCGAAGCTTTACGTCATTTTCAAGCGCGAACTAAAATTATTACATTTTTTTAAATATATATGAAAAATCAAAATGTTTATATAACAACAACTTAAAATTTGATATACATATTTCACTAGCCAAACATAATTTCAATTTTAGATTAATTTACAATAAATTTCATTTATAAAACAGATTTTTGAAAAATTCTTCATTAAAATTGGTAAATATCTCCCAAACCTGGTTCAGGTTCTATTAAAAGTTGAATATATTGGAGAGTAGTGATTTTATTAATTAATTATAAACGAACAAAATAAAACACAAGAAGTTTTTTAATCGTGAAGCTTTTCGACCGTTACGTCATTTTCAAGCGCGAACTAAAATTATTACATCTTTTTTAATATATATGAAAAATCAAAATGTTTATACAACAACAACTTAAAATTTGATATAATTTATATATATATTATATACATATATATAATGTAAGTCACATATATATATATAATTGTATGCATATGTTGTATATACATATATGGTGTGTGTGTGTGTAAATTTATGTATATATTTTATATATATATATACTGTATGTATTTATTATATATTGTTTTTTATATTTTATAATTTGGTTGTGGGATCTATCTTAAGGGAATAAATTTTACTATTACAGTTTTTTTTCTTGCTGTGAATGAAAGAAATTTGATAAATTTGAAAGGTGACTGGTGAAATAATCTCTCGGGAACTGTATAACAATATAATTCTCAGTCATTCTTTGAAATTATCTTTTGGTTACTTAGCACGATGGAACTTCCATAATATACAAGGGCAGTGTGAAGTAGAAGAATGTGAGATTAATGTAGCTCCTAGAATAAATAATTGTTGCCCAATCCTCTACAGTTAAAATTTTGAAGTGATTCAGTGTTGAAGTCGTCTTGCAGGTAATGTTACAGTTGCTGTTTTTCAGAGTTTATTTATTTATGTGAAGTGATCGTTTTTCAATTAATTTAACATAATTCTTGTAATTCTTTCAAATTCATTATATGTGAAGAAAAACATTTTCTGATATTCAATAATATGAGGGGATAATGAGCCGTTTTCGTTTTAGTAATTACAACAATTATATAGAATATAGTTTTTTCAATTAAAAATTAATATGACACAAAAACATGTGTTACAGTATGAACAGAAGCAATGTTCAAACGTATTCCTTCCTGCAACTCCTCTGACTTGTCGATCATTTGATTCACAGGTAATTAAAATAACTTGGCAATCTCAAGTCAAATTGTTCTCGATCCATTTGAAACCTTCCCACATGTAATATCACAGATGCGAAAGGTATTTTTTCATTGTATAAGATATAATTAGCTCAACTTGCATAAACAGGTATGTCTCCCATTTTCATATAACTCGTTTTTAACATATACCCTTTTATGATAGAGGGATAAGTAGTGAGAGGGAGAGAGAGAGAGAGAGAGAGGGTGAATCATAAATGAAGAGGAAAGAGAGAGAGAGAGTGAGAAGATTGCCAGTGAGTGAGGAAAGATAGGGTATATTCTGTTGATTGGAGAGATTAGGTAGCTGGTAGAATTGGAGAGGAAAAGATGATTGAGTGCAGGAGAGGTCAGAGAGTTCAAGAGTGATGAGAAATGAGAGGGTACATGACAATAGAGTGACAGATAATAGTGATTAGGGAAAGGGATAGGAAAAATGAGATGGTGAAGATATGTGAGAGGTAAGTGATGACAATTGAGTTTTGGAGAGTGGGAGGAGTGAGTGTTGTTGGCGAGAGGTGTCTGTGATGAGTGAGGAGTGTTGGAGGGAGTGTGATGTGACAGTTTTGTGTGGAGGTATATGGTGAGAATGAGGTTATGGTTTAGAGGGGGTGGGGTGGTGAGTGAGGAGATTGAATGCCACAGTGAGAGTTGGTGGTGTAGGAATTTCAAGAGGTGTGTTATGACATTAAAGAGGTGTGACTGTTGGAACTGAGACAAAGGTGTATCAGGAATGAGTGATGTGTGAGGTGAGTGAAGGGTGAGAAGAGAAGTATTTTGTTGAGCAGGTGTGCAGTGTCAAAGAATGTGTGCATGAATGAGGGAGGGATGAGAGTGGTGTGAGTCTATTGAGAGATGGAGATGTGTTAGGCATGAGAGACATAGTGTAGTATGAAGGTGTGTGCAAGATTTGGGCTGAGTTGGGGTACATTTAAAGAGAGAGTAAGGTGAGAGCAGGGAAGAGAGTAAGGTGATAGTGGTGGTGTGAGAGTGAGAAGAGAGTGAAAGGTGAGAGTAGGGAAGAGAGTAAGGTGATAGTGGGGTGTGAGATTGAGGAAGAGAGGCGATAGTTGGGTGTGAGAGTGAGAAGAGAGAGTAAGGTGTGAAAGGAGGTGTGAGAGTAAGGTGAGAGTGAAGAGAGAAAGTAAGTGTAATGAGAGAGTAAGTGTAAAGAGTAAGTAAGGTGAGAATGGAGAGGAGTGAAGTGAGAAAGTAAAAGTGTAAGGTGAGAGAATAAGTGTAAAGAGTGAGTAAGGTGAGAGTGGAGAGGAAGGTGAGAGTGAAGAGAGAGAAGGTGTGAGTGTGAAAGGAGGTGTGAGAGTGAGGAGAGAGAGTAAGGTGAGAGTGGAGAGTTAAGTGAGAGTGAAGAGAGAAAGTAAGTAGAGAGTAAGTGTAGAAGTAAGCTGAGTGGAGAGAAAGGTGAGAGTGAAGAGAGAGAGAAGGGTGTGAGTGTGGAGAGAGATTAAGTTTGGAAGGAGAGAGATTTAGTTGAGAGTGAGGAGAGAGAGTAAGGTGACAGTGATGAGAGATGTGAAGAGAAGGTGAGATAGGAGAGGAAGGTGAGATAGGAGAGGAAGGTGAGGAAGAGAGAGAGAAGGTGTGAGTGTGAAACAAGGTGTGAGAGTGAGGAGAGAGAGTAAGGTGAAAGTGAGTGGGAGTGGAGAAAAAGGTGAGAAAGGAGAGTAAGTGTAAAGAGTGGTGAGAGTGATTGGGAGTGGGGAAAAAGGTGAGAAAGGGTGAGAGTAAGTGTAAAGAGTGAGTAAGGTGTGAGTGGTGAGGAAGGTGAGAGTGAGGTGTGAGTGTGAAAGGTGGTGAGGTGTGAGAGTGAGGAGAGAGAGAGTACTAGGTGAGAGTTTGAGTGGTGAGAGTGAAGAGAGAGAGAAGGTGTGAGTGTGAAAGGAGGTGTGAGAGTAAGGTGACAGTGGTGAGAGATGTGAAGAGAAGGTGTGATAGGAGAGGAAGGTGAGGAAGATGAGTGACGAGAGAGTGAGTGGTGAGTAGAAAGAGAGAGTAAGTATAGAGAGAGGTGGGTGAGAGTGGAGAGGTGTGAGAGTGAAGAACTCTCACCTCACACTCTTTCTCACTCTCCCTACTCACCTCACCACTCACTCTCACGGGTGTGAGTGTGGAGAGAGATACTCTCTCTCACTCTCTCGAGGTGTGAGAGTGAAGAGATGAGAGATGTGAAGAGAAGGTGAGATGAGAGGAAGGTGAGGAAGAGAGAGAGAGAAGGTGTGAGTGAAAGTGAGAGTGAGGAGTGAGTGAGTGGTGAGTAGAAAGAGAGGCAAGAGTGAGTAAGGTGAGAGTGGAGTGGAGTGAGAGTGAAGAACTCACTCTCTCCCCCAACTCTCTCCCCTCACTCCCTCACCACCAAATCTCTCCCCTCACTCCCTCACCTCACTCTTTCACCTCACTCCCATCCCCTCCTCCCCCCCCTCCTCTCCCCTCTCCCCTCCCCTCGCTCCATCACCTAACTCCCTACTCACTCTTTCACCACACTCACCTTCATTCTCCCCCCTCTCTCTCTCGCCTAAGGTGTGAGTCCTTCCTCACCTCACTCTCCCCACTCACTCTCTCACCACCTCACTCTCTCTTCACCACCTCTGCCTCACACACACCTCCCATTACTCTCTCTCCTCACTACTCTCTCTCTCCTCTCTCTCATGCCTCACACTCACCTCACTTTTTCTGCTCACTACCTCACTCTCTCAATCCTCACTCCCTCTCCTTACTCTATCACCTCACTCTCTCTCCTCACTCACACGCCTCACACATGCCTCACACTCACCTCACTCTCTCTCCTCTTTCCTCACTTTCTCTCCTCTCTCCTCACTCTCTCTCCTCACACTCTCCTCACTCTCTCTCTTCTCTTTTCTCTTGCTCTTCTCACTCTCTCTCCTCACACTCTCCCTGCTCTCTCTCCTCTCTTTTCTCTTGCTCACCTCACTCTCTCACTCTTTCTTCTCTCCTTTCCTCACTTTCTCTCCTCTCTTCTCACTCTCTCTCCTCATACTCTCCTCGCTCTCTCTCCTCTCTTTTCTCTTGCTCTCCTCACTCTCTCACTCTTTCCTCTCTCCTTACTCTCCCTCCTCACAATCTCTCCTCTCTCCTCACTATTCACTCTCTCTCCTCACACTCTCCTCACTCTCTCCTCTCTCCTCACTCTCTCTATTCACTTCCTCTCTCCTTACTCTCCCTCATCACAATCTCTCCTCTCTCCTCACTATTCACTCTCTCCTCACTCTCCTCACTCTTTCACCTCACACTCTCTGCACTCTCTCGTCACCACACTCTTTCCTCTCACTCTCTTTACTCTCTTTCCTTATTCCCACCTTACACTCTCTCCTCACTCTCTCTACTCACCTCCTAAAACACTCATCTCCTCACCCACTCTCTTACCTCACCTCACTCTCTCTCCTCACTCATTCTCCTCACTCTCTTTACTCTCTTTCCTCATTCCCACCTTACACTCTTTCCTCATTCCCACCTTACACTCTCTCCTCACTCTCTTTACTCTCTTTCCTCATGCCCACCTTACACTCTCTCCTCACTCTCACCTTACACTCTCTCCTCACTCTTCTCACTTTCACCTTACTCTCTTTTCTCTCTCTCACCTTACTCTCTCTCTTCACTCACATTTTCTCTTCACTCTCACCTTCCTCTCCATTCACACCTTACCCACAATTTACACTTACTCTCTCCCCTTACACTTACTTTCTCTCTTCACTCTCACCTTACTCTCCACTCTCACCTTACACTCTCTCCTCACTCTCACACGACCACTATCACCTTACTCTCTTCCCTACTCTCACCTTACTCTCTCTCATCACTCACCACTATCGCCTTACTCTCTTCCCTACTCTCACCTTACTCTCTCTTTAAAATGTACCCCAACTCAGCCCAAATCTTGCACACACCTTCATACCACACTGCACCTATCATGCCTAACACATATCCATCTCTCAATAAACTCACACCACTCTCATCCCTCCCTCACTCATGCACACATTCTTTGACACTCCACACCTGCTCAACAAAATACTTCTCTTCTCACCCTTCACTCACCTCACACATCACTCATTCCTGATATACACCTTTGTCTCAGTTCCAACAGTCACACATCTTTAATGTCATAACACACCTCTTGAAATTCCTACCCCACCAACTCTCACTGTGGCATTCAATCTCCTCACTCACCAACCCACCTCCTCTAAACCATCACCACATTCTTACCACATACCTTATCCTCCACTCAAAACTGTCACATCACACTCAACTCTCCTCCAACATTCCTCTCTTATCACAGACACCTCTTGCCAACAACACTCACTCTTCCCACTCTCCAACACTCAATTGTCATCACTTACCTCTCACATATCTTCACCATCTCATTGTTCCTGAACCTTTCTCTAATCACTACTATCTGTCATTCTATTATCATGTACCCTCTCAATGATATTTCTCATCACTCTTGTACTCTCTGCCCTCTCCTGCACTCAATCACCTGTTCTTCTCTGAACTCACTATCCTTCTACCAGCTACCTCATGGCTCCAATCAACAGAATCTACCCTATCTTTCCTCACTCACTGGCAATCTTCTCTCACTCTCTCTCTCCTTTTCTCTTTATCACTCTCTCTTTCCTCTTCATTTATCATTCACCCTCTTGTTTATGCAATTTAAGCTAATTATATCTTATACAATGAAAGAATTCCTTTCGCATCTGTGATATTACATGTGGGAAGGTTTCAAATGGATCGAGAACAATTTGACTTGAGATTGCCAAGTTATTTTAATTACCTGTGAATCAAATGATCGACAAGTCAGAGGAGTTGCAGGAAGGAATACGTTTGAACATTGCTTCTGTTCATACTGTAACACATGTTTTTGTGTCATATTAATTTTTAATTGAAAAAACTATATTCTATATAATTGTTGTAATTACTAAAACAAAAACGGCTCATTATCCCCTCATATTATTGAATATCAGAAAATATTTTTCTTCACATATAATGAATTTGGAAGAATTACAAGAATTATGTTAAATTAATTGAAAAACGATCACTTCACATTTTAACATTCTCATCACATACGAGCGGTTCGATTGACTAGATATTACAACCAGCCGTTACGATATTTTCGTTCTTAATTAAAACTGAGGCTGAGTCTTATCGTTAACCAAATATGTATATACATATATAGGTATATATATAACCACGGGATCATGTATTGCTGGCTCTACATGCCATTAATCTCCCATTTTCCCCTATTAACCTGGTATTATTTGTATTTTAACTTTATTGTACTTATTATTACTGTGGTTAATACTATCAACATTCTAGTTATTATAGCTTTACGATCTGACCTTATCTGTTATGATGTTCTGAATCATCTTACAATGGAAATACCTTTATTTCTACGTATATATATTATGTTAACTTAACCATTATTAATTTTTAAATTTATTTTATTTAATATTTCCTTCAGTATATCCATTGTATTAAATCGCCATAATATACAACATATGCTTACAGTTTATATATATATATATATATATATATATATATGCACATATATAAAGCATATGCATACAGTAATATATATATATATATATATATATATATATATATATATATATATATATATATATATATATATGCACATATATATTAAACATATGCATACAGTAATATATATATAAACATATCCAACATATTATATACATATATATATATATATATATATATTATATATATATATATATATATATATATATATATATATATATATATAAATACATATCCATACAATATATATATAACATATACACACAATAATATATACATAGTATTTGCATATATATATATATATATATATATATATATATATATATATATATATATATATATATATATATATATATGATATAAACATGTATTCATACACCATATATATATATATATGTATATATATATATATATATATATATATATATATATATATATATATATATATATATATATATATATATATATGTATATAATGTTAGATTAGATTGTAAGGATCTATTTGCATTAAATGAATAAATATTATGATAAAAGCGTGTATATGTTAAAAATGTTAAAAATGAATGATATGAAAAAAGGAATGTTACCTGCTATACAGAAATCTGATTTTATAAAGTTGTAATTACTAAATCAATTGATCTATATCTCCAATCTGTATATCCAGTTGTATAATTAAATATTGGAAAAGAATTTTTCTGGTTTATTAAGAAAATGCAGAAGAATTACAATAATTACGTTAAATTAAATGAAAAACATCACTTCATATAAATAAATAATCAACCAGTCACTTCTGTAATGTTAACTGCTCAACGACTTCCAACAGACTGATGAACCACTTCAAAATGTTAACCCTACAGGACTACTGAGATTGTGCAACACTTAAAGTCTCTTTATTATCACCAGATGAAATGATCAACCAATCAGAGGAACCGCATGATTTGAATAACCTTGACATTCACTCTGGCCACACCCTTATGTATATATAAAGTTAACGACTGCGCATTCTATCTTTATATGGTTAAACTATAAGTTTCTATTTTTTGGGAGAGATGCCTCGTTCAGCTTCTTTCAAATTGATGATATTTCCTTCATTCTGGTGACAAGAAAAACTGTTACAAAGAAAAGAATCATTTTATAATTAAATTTTACATTCCATTCCTTTTTGATATTCTATGTCTTTCACTCGGGGCACCCTGTTGGGAATTTACAAACTTTCTATCTTGCTGTCGGCACAAATAACCGTTACAGAGAATTGCAGCGCTCTCTATCGTTATATTATCAAACTAGAATTTTCTAGTTACTCTGTGTTCTGTTCCTTGTAAATATTTGTAGCTTCCATCAATGAATGTGACAAGAAAACCCATTATGAAGAAAATAATTTATAATTAAACTTTTCTTTATCCACTTTTTTATTAATAATACTTTCCATTAATTTTTGACATTCACTCTAGGCACTCCCTTGCAAATTTTCGAAATTTATATATATTGTGTTTCCTGAAGGTCAGAGGGTAGGTCAATGTGTTCTCAAGATGAACACCTTTACTACTGGGATTTTTTCACTACATGTGTAATAAAACTGTTGGTAAACTAAATACATTAAGCGTAAGTTACCTGTATACGATAGAAAGTTGGTATTATTATAAAATTAAAAATGGCGAAATGACGATTGCGGTTTGTGTTTTAAGCAATGTAAGAATCTATATGCTACCACAAATAGTGAAAGAAGTACATCAGGAAAAGGAAATCTGGTTCGAAGATAAACATTATTTTATATATATGGGTAATGAAGTAAGTTATAACAGAGAATACAAATACCCCGTATTTACGTTTTGTAGCAAAAATGGTAATGAATGAATTATAAGTAAACAAAAATTTAAAAAAATTATAAATAGAGGTATAGTTTAAAAAATATAAGTACCTAAATCCCTCTCTGGTTAAAGTTGTAAAAGATATAATTTGTTACATACTCATAGTACAGTATGAGCGACATAATAGATAGTTTCGAATATTTCAATTATAGACCGTCTATAACGGAAAACATAAACGAGTTGGTGACGAAGTTTTCTATAAACGTATACAATGAAGAGATTGTAACTGAACCGTTTAAAAAGTTTGATCTTAACGTTAACTGGAAAAATAACTTTAAAAGACGAAATAGATGTAGAAATAACGGGGGTCAACAAAAAAGTGAATGTAATCAATGACGGAATGTTACATTTGTTCGATCGCATAGATTATTATTTAGGTGATAACAAAGTCAATAATATAAGAACATCGGCTGTGAAATGGATTGGTATCGTTTGAAAATGTTTTAAAATATAAGTAACACCAGTTGGTGTATTGTAAATTCTTCAACGAGTATTCTAAATTTTTTTTTTTTTTTTTTCTTTCCGAAATTATGCCACTAGCTTCAGGCTATCTAGCAATCTTTTTGAACAGAAATTGCGATTGACTTGTGAAGTTCCTTACCCAACGGTAAGGACTTTCGCTAATTGTATTTTAGTACTTTATATTATTGATGCTTATTCAAAATAGATCTGTAGGTTTAACTCGTTTTAAACGCCGGGTATCTGTAGAGTTGTCCAATAAAGCAACAGCTAAAGCATTCGTGTGATAAGAAAGTTTGTCGCCATATTTACGGGCCATTTCTTGAATTTTATCTTTAACAGATGTAACTTCTAGGTCTGTGTGTAATGTAAGATTGCTTACATACCATGGGGCATCTATTATGGTTCTCAATGCTTTATTTTGGAAACGCTGTATTATAGCTGTATTACTCCGTTTAGCACAGCCCCAGAGCTGACATCCGTACGCCCAAATAGGCCTTAGAATTTGTTTATACAATAATAACTTGTTTTCCAGTGTTAATTCGGATTTTCTTCCAATAAGCCAAAGCATATTCCTATACTTTATATTCAATTCATTTGAATTTGTTGCAAACTATATCTACAACAGATGAAAATAAATTTTTAAATTTTTAGATGAGCCACCAACTATAGATGAAGTGCATGAAGCTGTAAAGAGCATAAAAAATAACAAATCTCCTGGGTTAGATGGCATACCAGTAGAAATATATAAATCTGGAGGAAAAGATATTGTAGACTGTTTGCATGCTCTTTATAGTAAAATATGGGTCGAAGAAAAAATACCGCAGGATTTTAAAGAAGCGGCAATAATACCAATCTTTAAAAACAAAGGTGACAAAGCAGATTGCACTAACTGTAGAGGTATAGCTCTTTTATGTACGGCAAGCAAAGTATTTAGTAAAATTTTATTAGGAAGACTTAAGACTCTAGTTGACCCACTGATACCAGAAAACCAATGTGGTTTTCGACAAAATCGGAGTGTGGTCGATATGATATTTTCACTATGGCAGATAATTGAAAAAAATAGAGAACAAGCATCTACGCTATATATGGCATTTGTAGATGTTAAAAAAGCTTTCGATTCCGTAAATAGAGAAGCTTTATGGATGTGTCTTAAGGCAGTAGGCTGTCCGCCGAAAATACTATGTCTTCTTAAACAGCTACATGATCAAACTAAAGCAGCCATAATATGTGATGCAGGCTTAACTACATTTATAGACATAAACACTGGAGTTAAACAAGGCTGCATTTTAGCGCCTACGCTTTTTAACTTTTATATGGGTATGGTGCAAAAGGCCTTCATACAGCACGCAGCTAATATCGGTATTAAGATACGGTTCCGTTTTGATGGTGGTTTATATAATCTCACCAGATTTATTTCACATAAACGGACACAGACCTTCAAATTGACAAGCTTACAATATGCAGACGATTGTGTAATGATTGCAGTTGAAGCTGACGAGCTGAAAGAAGCTATACAAATTTTAGAAAAGGTGTATAAGGACTTTGGATTGAGTATAAATTTCGATAAAACTGAAATCATACAAGTTTGCGACGACGTGGTGTCCAATATAGAAATAAATGGAAACAAACTCCGTTCGGTTGAAGCGTTTAAATACCTAGGTAGCGTGGTTAACAAAACCGCATCGCTGGGTGATGAAATATCATCAAGGTTAAAACAGGCAAACGTTGCTTATAGTAAGTTACAGCGAAGGGTTTTCGATAACAAAAATATATTATCCGATACTAAACTAGCTGTATATAAAGCAGTTGTCATTCCAGTACTTCTATACGCGAGTGAAACATGGCCAATAATGAAAAATCAGATTAAAAAATTAGATACATGTCATCAGAGATTCTTACATAGAATTCTTAAAATACACTGGACTGATCGAATAACAAACGAAGAAGTATTGGCCCGAGCAGATTGCCGCACAGTTGATCGAATGCTAGTCGGTAAACGCCTTAATTAGACCAGACATGTACTTAGGATGGAAGATTACTGAATACCTAGAAGAATGATGTATGGCGTTCTAGCAAATGTTTAGGCATTCAACCATTAAAAGATAAGTGGGAAAACATCGCCCATAACCATACACCATGGTCCGATCTAGTACTAAAATCAATCAATATCAAACGTAAAAGAAGAAAGCCCTCAGTTAAGAAGAATATCACACAACAAAATGTAATGTGTCAATTATGTAGCTTTAAAACAACGAACTGCATTGGATTACTTTCTCATATGCAACATAAACACGGATAATACGAAGGAGTTATACTCGGTCACAAGTGAGGATAGATGATGATGATATATATATATATATATATATATATATATATATATATATATATATATATATATAGAGAGAGAGAGAGAGAGAGAGAGAGAGAGAGTGAGAGAGGTCAAATAAGAAACAATAGAAAAAATGATTATTTTTTCATAACAGTTTTTCGAGTAGCTGTGCATGATGGAAATTTCGAAAATTTGCAAGGGAGTGCCTAGAGTGAATGTCAAAAATTAATGGAAAGTATTATTAATAAAAAAGTGGATAAAGAAAAGTTTAATTATAAAATGATTATTTTCTTCATAATGGGTTTTCTTGTCACATTCATTGATTGAAGTTACAAATATTTACAAGGAACAGAACACAGAACAACTAGAAAATTCTAGTTCGATAATATAACGATAGAGAGCGCTGCAATTCTCTGTAACGGTTATTTGTGCCGACAGCAAGATGGAAAGTTTGTAAATTCCCAACAGGGTGGCCCGAGTGAAAGACATAGAATTTCAAAAGGAATTGAAGGTAAAATTTAATTATAAAATGATTCTTTTCTTTGTAACAGTTTTTCTTGTCACCAGAATGAAGGAAATATCATCAATTTGAAAGAAGCTGAACAAGGCATCTCTTTTGGGAAAAATAGAAACTTATAGTTCAACCATATAAAGATAGAATGCGCAGTCATTAACTTCATAAATACATAAGGGTGTGGCCAGAGTGAATGTCAAGGTTATTTGAATCATGCGGTTCCTCTGATTGGTTGATCATTTCATCTGGTGATAATAAACAGACTTTAAGTGTTGCGCAATCTCAGTAGTCCTGTAGGGTTAACATTTTGAAGTGGTTCATCAGTCTGTTGGAAGTCATCGAGCAGTATTACAGAAGTGACTGGTTGATTATTTATTTATATGAAGTGATGTTTTTCATTTAATTTAACGTAATTATTGTAATTCTTCTGCATTTTTTAATAAACCAGAAAAATTCTTTTCCAATATTTAATTATACAACTGGATATATAGATCAATTGATTTAGTAATTACAACTTTATAAAATCAGATTTCTGTATAGCAAGTAACATTCCTTTTTTCATATCATTCGTTTTTAACATTTTTAACATATACACACTTTTATCATAATATTTATTCGTTTAGTGCAAATAGATCCTTACAATCTAACATTATATACATATATATATGGTGTATGAATACATGTTTATATCATATATATATAGTGTATGAATACGGTTATATCATATATATATAATATATGTTATTGTATGCATAAGTTGTAATCACTAAATTTATTTAATTATGCGAAGCTTTTCGGCATTTACGCCATTGTCAAGCTATATACAATTAAAATTAATTATATAAAAACATAATATTGTATACGAATACTATATATATATATTATTGTGTGTATATGTTATATATATATTATTGTATGGATATGTTTTTTACATATATATTACTTATGCATATGTTTTATATATGTGCATATATATATGTATATATATATATAAATATATATATATATATATATATATATATATATATATATATATATATATATATATATATATATATATATATATATATATATATATATATATATATATATATATATATATATTACTGTATGCATGTTTTGTATATGTGCATATATATATATATATATATATATTACTGTATGCATATGTTTTATATATGTGCATGTATATGTATATATATATATATATATATATTACTGTATGCATATGTTTTATATATGTGCATATATGTATATATATATAAACTGTAAGCATATGTTATATATTATGGTGATTTAATACAATGGATATACTGAAGGAAATATTAAATAAAATAAATATAAATTTAAAAATTAATAATGGTTAAGTTAACATAATATATATACGTAGAATAAAGGTATTTCCATTGTAAGATGATTCAGAACGTCATAACAGATAAGGTTAGATCGTAAAGCTATAACAACTAGAATGTTGATAGTAATAACCACAGTAATAATAACTACAATAAAGTTAAAATACAAATAATACCAGTTTGATAGGAGAAATTGGGAGATTAATGGCGTGGAAAGCCAGCAAAACATGATCGCGTGGTTATATATATACCTATATATGTATATACATATTCGGTTAACGATAAGACTCGTCCTTAGTTTTAATGTAACGGCTGGTCGTAATATCTAGTCAATCGAACCGCTCGTATGTGACGAGAACGTTACAAATAATGTCGGAAAATCGCTTTTCGTTTGTATCATAGAAATAAATTCTTCCGGCAAATAAGACTCTAGTCCAAATAAAAATAAAAATAAATTTCAATTTTAAATAAGTATCGGATCAACAAAAGGAGATACTGTAAAAAGTATGGAGTTACGACGACAGTGTAAGAATTGGATATATCTTCACTATCCAGAAGCAGCCATCGGTCATACCTGCGGTACCACCGGGTTGTACGATTTTTTTTATTGTATTTAATTTTATTGTGTGTGCTTAATTTATATGTATATACAATCTTCATGTATTTGTGTGAATGATCCATGTTACATTGTAATATTTTCTTATATAAGTATCTGTTTTGAATTGTGTTTAATCTATTAAATGTGTAATAATAATAATTCAAATAAAATCGTAATTGAATTAGAACGAATACTAGTCATTAAATCATAGTGTCACTGGCTGGTGGTCCTGCATGCAGAGATTAAGGTTACGCAAAAACTCAATCTCTTTAAGTTAATCTCCTTAAAAACTGTTTGTAATTTAATTTGTGCATTATAATGCACTGGTGACACACATTAATATTGTTGTTTTTTGATTTAACTAATTAGGCTCCTGTAAGAGCCCCATAAACACACGGGTCTACTCAACAGGAGAAAGCGTAATAAGAGGAACGACCTGGTACCCAACAACTTGAGGATCATGTTATAACTTGGCTGACAACAAGGATGGGATATGCAATAACTTGGCGATCCACTATGACTATAAACCCAATATGTATATCACGATCACGATGCGCTTATATCAATCCACTGCTGGATGTAAGCGTTCCCCTTTTGTTTCCACCTGTAGCGATCTTGGGCCTCGTTTATCCATTTCACACCGGCTGATCTATGTATATCGTCCTGCCACCTTGTATCCGGCCGACCGCGACTTCTGCGTCCTTTTCTTGGAAGCCATTCTGTTATTCGTTTCGTCCACCTATCATCGTTTCTTCTTGCTACATGACCTGCCCAATTCCATTTCAACTGCGCTACACGTCCGACTACATCTGACAATTTAGTCTGCTGTCTTATCCACGTGTTGGTTTTCTGGTCTGATATCTTGATGCCCAATATTAATCTTTCGTGGGCTCTCTGTGTCACTGCAAGTTTCTTAACAACATACTTCGTTAGGCTCCATGTTTCCGCTCCGTATGTAAGCACTGGAAGGATGCACTGTTCGTATACTTTCTTCTTCAAGCTGTTAGGTATATCTTTATTTTTGAGGACATTACTCAACTTCCCAAAAGCTATCATAATATATATATATATATATATATATATATATATATATATATATATATATATATATATATATATATATATATATATGTATATATATTTTATATATATGTATATAATGTACGTCATATATATATATATATATTATATATATATATATATATATATATATATATATATATATATATATTATATATATTATATATATATATATTATATATGTATATATATATATATTATATATGTATGTATATATATTTTATATACATATATATAATGTACGTCATATATATATATATATAAAAAGTTGAATATATTGGAGAGTAGTGGTTTTATTAATTAATTATAAACGAACAAAATAAAACACAATCACTAAAAGTTTTTTAATCGCGAAGCTTTACGTCATTTTCAAGCGCGAACTAAAATTATTACATTTTTTTAAATATATATGAAAAATCAAAATGTTTATATAACAACAACTTAAAATTTGATATACATATTTCACTAGCCAAACATAATTTCAATTTTAGATTAATTTACAATAAATTTCATTTATAAAACAGATTTTTGAAAAATTCTTCATTAAAATTGGTAAATATCTCCCAAACCTGGTTCAGGTTCTATTAAAAGTTGAATATATTGGAGAGTAGTGATTTTATTAATTAATTATAAACGAACAAAATAAAACACAAGAAGTTTTTTAATCGTGAAGCTTTTCGACCGTTACGTCATTTTCAAGCGCGAACTAAAATTATTACATCTTTTTTAATATATATGAAAAATCAAAATGTTTATACAACAACAACTTAAAATTTGATATAATTTATATATATATTATATACATATATATAATGTAAGTCACATATATATATATAATTGTATGCATATGTTGTATATACATATATGGTGTGTGTGTGTGTAAATTTATGTATATATTTTATATATATATATACTGTATGTATTTATTATATATTGTTTTTTATATTTTATAATTTGGTTGTGGGATCTATCTTAAGGGAATAAATTTTACTATTACAGTTTTTTTTCTTGCTGTGAATGAAAGAAATTTGATAAATTTGAAAGGTGACTGGTGAAATAATCTCTCGGGAACTGTATAACAATATAATTCTCAGTCATTCTTTGAAATTATCTTTTGGTTACTTAGCACGATGGAACTTCCATAATATACAAGGGCAGTGTGAAGTAGAAGAATGTGAGATTAATGTAGCTCCTAGAATAAATAATTGTTGCCCAATCCTCTACAGTTAAAATTTTGAAGTGATTCAGTGTTGAAGTCGTCTTGCAGGTAATGTTACAGTCGCTGTTTTTCAGAGTTTATTTATTTATGTGAAGTGATCGTTTTTTGATTAATTTAACATAATTCTTGTAATTCTTTCAAATTCATTATATGTGAAGAAAAACATTTTCTGATATTCAATAATATGAGGGGATAATGAGCCGTTTTCGTTTTAGTAATTACAACAATTATATAGAATATAGTTTTTTCAATTAAAAATTAATATGATACAAAAACATGTGTTACAGTATGAACAGAAGCAATGTTCAAACGTATTCCTTCTTGCAACTCCTCTGACTTGTTGATTATTTGATTCACAGGTAATTAAAATAACTTGGCAATCTCAAGTCAAATTGTTCTCGATCCATTTGAAACCTTCCCACATGTAATATCACAGATGCGAAAGGAATTTTTTCATTGTATAAGATATAATTAGCTCAAATTGCATAAACAGGTATGTCTCCTATTTTCATATAACTCGTTTTTAACATATACCCTTTTATGATAGAGGGATAAGTAGTGAGAGGGAGAGAGAGAGAGAGAGAGAGGGTGAATCATAAATGAAGAGGAAAGAGAGAGAGAGAGTGAAAGAAGATTGCCACTGAGTGAGGAAAGATAGGGTAGATTCTGTTGAATGGAGATATGAGGTAGCTGGTAGAAGGATAGTGAGTTTGGAGAGGAAAAGATGATTGAGTGCAGGAGAGGTCAGAGAGTTCAAGAGTGATGAGAAATGAGAGGGTACATGACAATAGAGTGACAGATAATAGTGATTAGGGAAAGGGATAGGAAAAATGAGATGGTGAAGATATGTGAGAGGTAAGTGATGACAATTGAGTTTTGGAGAGTGGGAAGAGTGAGTGTTGTTGGCGAGAGGTGTCTGTGATGAGTGAGGAGTGTTGGAGGGAGTGTGATGTGACAGTTTTGTGTGGAGGTATATGGTGAGAATGAGGTTATGGTTTAGAGGGGGTGGGGTGGTGAGTGAGGAGATTGAATGCCACAGTGAGAGTTGGTGGTGTAGGAATTTCAAGAGGTGTGTTATGACATTAAAGAGGTGTGACTGTTGGAACTGAGACAAAGGTGTATCAGGAATGAGTGATGTGTGAGGTGAGTGAAGGGTGAGAAGAGAAGTATTTTGTTGAGCAGGTGTGCAGTGTCAAAGAATGTGTGCATGAATGAGGGAGGGATGAGAGTGGTGTGAGTCTATTGAGAGATGGAGATGTGTTAGGCATGAGAGACATAGTGTAGTATGAAGGTGTGTGCAAGATTTGGGCTGAGTTGGGGTACATTTAAAGAGAGAGTAAGGTGAGAGCAGGGAAGAGAGTAAGGTGATAGTGGTGGTGTGAGAGTGAGAAGAGAGTGAAAGGTGAGAGTAGGGAAGAGAGTAAGGTGATAGTGGGGTGTGAGATTGAGGAAGAGAGGCGATAGTTGGGTGTGAGAGTGAGAAGAGAGAGTAAGGTGTGAAAGGAGGTGTGAGAGTAAGGTGAGAGTGAAGAGAGAAAGTAAGTGTAATGAGAGAGAGTAAGTGTAAAGAGTAAGTAAGGTGAGAATGGAGAGGAGTGAAGTGAGAAAGTAAAAGTGTAAGGTGAGAGAATAAGTGTAAAGAGTGAGTAAGGTGAGAGTGGAGAGGAAGGTGAGAGTGAAGAGAGAGAAGGTGTGAGTGTGAAAGGAGGTGTGAGAGTGAGGAGAGAGAGTAAGGTGAGAGTGGAGAGTTAAGTGAGAGTGAAGAGAGAAAGTAAGTAGAGAGTAAGTGTAGAAGTAAGCTGAGTGGAGAGAAAGGTGAGAGTGAAGAGAGAGAGAAGGGTGTGAGTGTGGAGAGAGATTAAGTTTGGAAGGAGAGAGATTTAGTTGAGAGTGAGGAGAGAGAGTAAGGTGACAGTGATGAGAGATGTGAAGAGAAGGTGAGATAGGAGAGGAAGGTGAGATAGGAGAGGAAGGTGAGGAAGAGAGAGAGAAGGTGTGAGTGTGAAACAAGGTGTGAGAGTGAGGAGAGAGAGTAAGGTGAAAGTGAGTGGGAGTGGAGAAAAAGGTGAGAAAGGAGAGTAAGTGTAAAGAGTGGTGAGAGTGATTGGGAGTGGGGAAAAAGGTGAGAAAGGGTGAGAGTAAGTGTAAAGAGTGAGTAAGGTGTGAGTGGTGAGGAAGGTGAGAGTGAGGTGTGAGTGTGAAAGGTGAGGAGGTGTGAGAGTGAGGAGAGAGAGAGTACAAGGTGAGAGTTTGAGTGGTGAGAGTGAAGAGAGAGAGAAGGTGTGAGTGTGAAAGGAGGTGTGAGAGTAAGGTGACAGTGGTGAGAGATGTGAAGAGAAGGTGTGATAGGAGAGGAAGGTGAGGAAGATGAGTGACGAGAGAGTGAGTGGTGAGTAGAAAGAGAGAGTAAGTATAGAGAGAGGTGGGTGAGAGTGGAGAGGTGTGAGAGTGAAGAACTCTCACCTCACACTCTTTCTCACTCTCCCTACTCACCTCACCACTCACTCTCACGGGTGTGAGTGTGGAGAGAGATACTCTCTCTCACTCTCTCGAGGTGTGAGAGTGAAGAGATGAGAGATGTGAAGAGAAGGTGAGATGAGAGGAAGGTGAGGAAGAGAGAGAGAGAAGGTGTGAGTGAAAGTGAGAGTGAGGAGTGAGTGAGTGGTGAGTAGAAAGAGAGGCAAGAGTGAGTAAGGTGAGAGTGGAGTGGAGTGAGAGTGAAGAACTCACTCTCTCCCCCAACTCTCTCCCCTCACTCCCTCACCACCAAATCTCTCCCCTCACTCCCTCACCTCACTCTTTCACCTCACTCCCATCCCCTCCTCTCCCCCTCCTCTCCCCTCTCCCCTCCCCTCGCTCCATCACCTAACTCCCTACTCACTCTTTCACCACACTCACCTTCATTCTCCCCCCTCTCTCTCTCGCCTAAGGTGTGAGTCCTTCCTCACCTCACTCTCCCCACTCACTCTCTCACCACCTCACTCTCTCTTCACCACCTCTGCCTCACACACACCTCCCATTACTCTCTCTCCTCACTACTCTCTCTCTCCTCTCTCTCATGCCTCACACTCACCTCACTTTTTCTGCTCCTCTCTCACTCCTCACTCCCTCTCCTTACTCTATCACCTCACTCTCTCTCCTCACTCACACGCCTCACACATGCCTCACACTCACCTCACTCTCTCTCCTCTTTCCTCACTTTCTCTCCTCTCTCCTCACTCTCTCTCCTCACACTCTCCTCACTCTCTCTCTTCTCTTTTCTCTTGCTCTTCTCACTCTCTCTCCTCACACTCTCCCTGCTCTCTCTCCTCTCTTTTCTCTTGCTCACCTCACTCTCTCACTCTTTCTTCTCTCCTTTCCTCACTTTCTCTCCTCTCTTCTCACTCTCTCTCCTCATACTCTCCTCGCTCTCTCTCCTCTCTTTTCTCTTGCTCTCCTCACTCTCTCACTCTTTCCTCTCTCCTTACTCTCCCTCCTCACAATCTCTCCTCTCTCCTCACTATTCACTCTCTCTCCTCACACTCTCCTCACTCTCTCCTCTCTCCTCACTCTCTCTATTCACTTCCTCTCTCCTTACTCTCCCTCATCACAATCTCTCCTCTCTCCTCACTATTCACTCTCTCCTCACTCTCCTCACTCTTTCACCTCACACTCTCTGCACTCTCTCGTCACCACACTCTTTCCTCTCACTCTCTTTACTCTCTTTCCTTATTCCCACCTTACACTCTCTCCTCACTCTCTCTACTCACCTCCTAAAACACTCATCTCCTCACCCACTCTCTTACCTCACCTCACTCTCTCTCCTCACTCATTCTCCTCACTCTCTTTACTCTCTTTCCTCATTCCCACCTTACACTCTTTCCTCATTCCCACCTTACACTCTCTCCTCACTCTCTTTACTCTCTTTCCTCATGCCCACCTTACACTCTCTCCTCACTCTCACCTAACACTCTCTCCTCACTCTTCTCACTTTCACCTTACTCTCTTTTCTCTCTCTCACCTTACTCTCTCTCTTCACTCACATTTTCTCTTCACTCTCACCTTCCTCTCCATTCACACCTTACCCACTCTTTACACTTTCTCTCCCCTTACACTTACTTTCTCTCTTCACTCTCACCTTACTCTCGACTCTCACCTTACAATCTCTCACACCCCCACTATCACCTTACTCTCTTCCCTACTCTCACCTTACTCTCTCTCCTCACTCTCACACCTCCACTATCACCTTACTCTCTTCCCTACTCGCACCTTACTCTCTCTTTAAAATGTACCCCAACTCAGCCCAAATCTTGCACACACCTTCATACCACACTGCTCCTCTCATGCCTAACACATATCCATCTCATAATAGATGCACACCACTCTCATCCCTCCCTCACACATGCACACATTCTTTAACACTGCACACCTGCTCAACAAAATACTCTCTTCTCACCCTTTGCTCACCTCACAACATCACTCATTCTTGATATACACC